>JAGVSP010000230.1:0-128286 GCA_022494985.1 Micrasema minimum | reverse complement strand
TCGAGCACTCAACTACTATGGAAGCAGAACAAAAGAGTACATGGTACCAAGGATATTTAACAAGCTTCCAGGTAAGGTGAGAGGCGCCACTAATCTTGTACAAAGGAAAGCGTTGCTGAGGAAGTTTCTCTTGGAGAGCCAGGGTTCGGGGTTTAAATGAGTGTGAAGAAAGTGAAGAAAGCTATTTTTTATATATTTATTTACTTTATATGTATATTTACTTATATTATGTAGATCGTATAAACTATCTAAATTAAGTTTCAAGTGTCAACTCGGTGAATGAAACGTGCCGAAAAACGAGAGAAAACTTGTTTGGCACGATCTAGTTTTAAGTTAATTTTTTAAATACTTGTCAAATAAAAAAAAAAATAAAAAAAAAAAAAAAAATAAAATAAAATAAAATAAAAAAAAAAAACACAAGGGTTGGTACCAGAACTCCGTTGTGTTCTGCCAATTTTGCTTCTTTCGATAAGTTTTTATTTGCCACTATCGATAATATTTGCTGTTTGTAAATCTGCTATCAGCTTTTGCTTAATTCTTTAAAAATATATCAGTATGATATCAATCCTAACAGTGGTGACTTTGCCAATGAAGCAAGTGAGGCTGAGTTTCATTAATTTTTAGCAAAAGTTACACTTGAATTTGACTTACAGTCTAGCTTCTGTGATGATCTTACTGAAGCAATGCTCCCAAGCGTACATTTTGATGACCTGAATCCCCTGTATTATCTCGTTCATCAGTCTTATTCTATTGTCTGTCATGATGGCAGCTTGCATTCGGAACTTGGCACTCAGTTTACCGAACCAGCCTAAAAAAAAAATCGAATATGGTAATAATGAATGTGGAAAAGTCGAATGTGATGGTTTTTGAAAGAAATGTAAATATGACTAAGTGTAAGATCGTAGTAAATGGCGATAGCCTGAAACAGGTGGAAGAATTTGTATATCTGGGAAGCATGTTCACTAGTGATGGAAATATGGACAAGGACATTGAAAGGAGGGTTAGTGCCGGAAACAGAGTTAATGATGCCTTAAAGCAAGTAGTATCTAATAAGTGCTTATCAAAAGAGGCTAAATTGGCAGTGCATAATGGAGTTCTGGTATCAACCCTTATGTATGGAAGCGAAGCATGGACTCGGAAAAATAAGGATGAAAGTAGATTGAATGCAGTTGAAATGCGATCTCTCAGGCGAATGTGTGGTAAAACTATGTATGATAGGTGCACTAATGTTGAAATTAGAGCAGAATTCAAGGCTGAGATAAGCATTATCGTTGGTTCGGTCATGTAGAGCGAATGGATGACGAAAGAACGGCTAAAAAAATATACATGATGCGACTGTGCCTGGATGTAGAAGTCGAGGAGGGCCGAGAAAGACATAGCATGATCAAGTAAAACAGGTGGGCATGTAAGAAGTCGGAATAATCGACGTGCGTGCATGAGAAGATGCATGAATGTGGAGGAAGCAAGAGAAGTGTGCCAGGACAGAGTGGTGTGGCGTTCTATCCTCTCTGCCTACCGCTTCGGGGAAATGGCGTGTTTGTTAGTTAGTTAGTTAGTTAGTTTATTATGTATACTATAACAATGAGTTTTTTCATAGTAGCACCGATTGGCCGTAGCTTCAAGCTGGTTTAAGCGTATTAGTGACGTCACGGTGGGGCCAGAATTCGAAATTTTACACTACTGAAAATATTGTATAAATAAAGGTGGCGAATTGTACAAACTTTGAAGAGGAATGAAGCAAAGCAGGAACGCCACTCCTATGAGACCGGCTGGTCCAATGTTCCTGTACATAATATACATGACTATGGCACTTTCTATAGGAGCTCTGATAAGCTCTGGAACGAACATGCAGCAGAGGTCAAAACGGTTTACGTCATTGGTCAGGAGATTAATCACTTTTCCACTGAGACCCGCGCTGCTTGGAGACGAGGACTTCAAATCTAGTTTAAGGACCTGTTAAATGAAAATTGGATAAATTAACAAATTAATTTTTTTTATATTTATTTAGTACTATACAGGGTGTAACAAAACTCGATGTACAAGCGGGAAACCAGTGAATCTACATAATATTTGGAGTCGATTTTGTAGAATAAAATTTTTTGATTAGATCCCTAGTTTTCGAGAAAATTTAGTACGAAGTTTTTTTTAAATTTTGTTAAAAGTTTTGTTTTATTTTTCAAAAATTAGTTAAATTCGCAGAAATGTATTCGGCTTCATTGTATATTATTGACGAGTGAAGGTTTCTCGCATGCTCAATGCCCTTGGTTATATTACTTTAGACGAATCCTTGAGCTTTGCAAAATAAATTAGACTTGATCTTACCCTGAATCAGTCAATAGATGTACCATAGCTTTTTTTCCTTTTTGTACAAACATCATTATTTTTTGTAGGAATGACTTATGCTAATTAAAATTAATAATTTCGCTGAAATTGTAATTATTTTACCTTTCTGTAAATCAGCGAACAGCAGCCAACCCTCGCTTGCAAGGCAACATGAGCCATTTGTGTTAGGCACGGATGCATTATAGATATATTAATAAGCATGCTAAACACCACACCAGAGGCATACACATACGCCCAGCCTTGACTAATATCAGTCTGCCCGGGAGAGAAGTACGACAACAGCTGGCCGAGGCAGAGTGGCTGAGCTATCCTGTAAACAAAGCAGATTAGCATGCTGAACAGAAAAGAGGCACACCGTACACATAAGCCCAGCCTTGGCTGAAATCAGTCTGCCCGGGAGAGAAGTACGACAACAGCTGGCCGAGGCAGAGTGGCTGAGCTATCCTGTAAACAAAAGCAGATTAGCATGCTGAACACAATAGAGGAACACGCGTACACGTACGCCCAGCCTTTGCTGATATCAGCCTGCCCGGGAGAGAAGTACGACAACAGCTGGCCGAGGCAGAGTGGCTGAGCTATCCTGTAAACAAAGCAGATTAGCATGCTGAACACAATAAAGGCACACACGTACACGTACGCCCAGCTTTGGCTGATATCAGTCTGCCCGGGAGAGAAGTACGACAACAGCTGGCCGAGGCAGAGTGGCTAAACTATCCTGAATCTATTTTGAGAATCTGTGTAAGAAGGAAGAATCAGTAAACTTAATTTAGAAAGAGTTAATTCTTGATTTTTTGATTTTATGTTGATTTACAAAATTGTTATTTCTTTTTTTGACTATGTTAATTTGATCGAATTGATAAATTTTCGAGTTCCACAGAGAGCTACGAGATACAATGCTTTGTTACATAAAGAAAAAATCCATACTTATATGCATTACCATAGTTTAAGAAATAGGGCTAGCAATTATTGGCAACAAACTAGGTGATACCATTGATATCTTTCACACTAATGAAATGCAGATTAAACATAATCTTACAAAATACTTCCTTAAATAAATATTTACATACTCTGAACCATAAGATAACAAACAATGCATTACATTGCTTCTTACTGCCATTACTGTTTATCACCGAACAAGTGATCCTTGCTCGATGACTGTCCATAGTTTTTTTTCTTTTTTTGCTTTTATCTTAAAATTATATTACATTATGTATGTCACATTGCTTTGGTATTGATACTTACATTTGTTTTGTAAAAGCCCTATGGGCGTGAATAGATAAATAAATAAATAAATTCTGAAATCTGCTGTTTTCCCTCATGTACTGTCACTTTGGATAAAGTATTTAAAAAATAAATAAAACGTAATTATGCATAACCTACCTTAATGTTATCTGTGACGTAATGAAAATGATAAATATCACTATAAGTCTCAGTCCGTGGACCTTTATCAGTATTTTCAGAAGTGATGGTGTTTTCTTGGGCATTTTAAGGCACTGTTCATCCCACAGCTTTTGGTACGTGTCCCCCAGCAATCCTGCTTTATGGGAATTCAACGGTGCATATAAGTCTTCTAAATCAATGGACCTTTTAAGGCCTTTTCTGAAAAGGTCTTTTAACCACCTGAAATAGTGGAAAAAAAATATACTTGCACTAAGAAAAGCTGAAGTCAGGACCAATTTTGAAATAAAAGGAACTAATATTTTAATTAAGCCTAAAATAATTTAACTAACTAACTAATCATCAGGCCATTTCCCCGAAGGGGTAGGCAGAGAGGATAGAACGCCACACCACTCTGTCCTGGCATACTTCTCTTGCTTCCTCCACATTCATACATCTTCTCATGCACGCACTTCGATTTCTTCGTCTTTCTCGGCCTTCCTCGACTTCTACATCCTGGCACAGTCGCATCATATATTTTTTTAGCCGTTCTTTCATCATCCATTCGCTCTACATGACCGAACCAACGTTAAAGACCTTTCTTAATTTTGTCGATAATGCTTATCTCAGCCTTGCACTCTGCTCTGATTTCAACATTAGTGCACCTTTCATACACAGTTTTACCACACATTCGCCTGAGAGATCGCATTTCAACTGCATTCAATCTACTTTTATCCTTATTTTTCCAACTCCATGCTTCGCTTCCATACATGAGGGTTGGTACCAGAACTCCATTATGAACTGCCAATTTAGCCTCCTTTGTTAAGCACTTATTAGATACTACCGACTTTAATGCACCATTAACTGCGGGACGTGGACTTGACTTGGGAGGATGCACGGGAGCTGGCGGCCGATCGCTTGGCCTGGAGGCAGTTTGTGGATTCCATATGATTTATTCTTTCAGTCCAGCTCTACAGATTTTTTTAAAGCTAATCCCCGAATCAGTTCATGCTGATTGAATCATCATCATCATCTCCCTATGTTGAGCATATGGATTCCACAAACTGCCTCCAAGCCAAGCGATCTACAAAGAAGTCTACAAAGCAAATTAATGCTGATTGATTGATATGGCATTTATTTTGTGGAACTCCATGATATCTTATGTTAAAATCAAAAAACGATTTTTTTGGTTCTACGTGATTTTATTATCAAGTTAGTGACAATTGTTTCTCCTTGTAAGACAGTTTGATAATGCCCTTACAAGGCGAAACAATTGTCACTAACTTGATAATAAAATCACGTAGGACCAAAAAATCGTTTTTTGATTTTAACGTAAGACAAATTAATGCTATATTGATTAAATAGGCTTACCAAAAAGTGAATATAGAGATCCAGTTAGCCCCTTTTCTGGGACTTTTTGTCCTATCGTGATTATAAAATCCTGCATCCATAATTTGTAGAATAAATTATCTTGGAAATAATCCTTGTTGAGTATTCTAGAAATAAAAATAAAATATTTCGTTTTACGTGTAATTATCATACATGCAGTAATAAAACTTGTACAACCTGGAAACTGGTGAATCTACATCATATTTGGAGTCAAATGTGTAATATGACTTTTGAAGCTGAGCCTGAAATTTTTACCTACCGCAAATTAAGAAAAATAGGTCAAATTCTAATAAAATTTCGGGTTTTGCTATTTTTGTCTTCATTTAAAGTATTAATAAATTATTTTTATTCACAATATGTGGAAATTCAAAAAAATCTACTTCTTACTCAATTTGGGGATACTTTACAATACGTGGTAACTTTTATGAGACTAGTCTATTGTTCAATCCATAGGTTATGAAATTTTTACAGTAAGTTAAGATAGGTTGGGTTGAATAAAATAATTTAAAATCAAATTGCTATTTAAAATCGAAATTTATACAGTTGGTTAAGATTTTTAAATCCAACCAATCACAGCTTTGCCCATTTCTATGCTGTACCTCTATAATCCAGAGAGTAAAAACTTTTGTGGAATTTTGACAGCTCTACCAATTGTGAAGTATCCCCCTTAATTTTCTAGAAAACTATAGGTCAACTAAAATAAAAATAAAATTTCAAAATCAACTCAAAATGTGAAGTTACTAAAAATAAATCATCATTAAAGATATACCAACAGAGACAGAGAAACTCTGGAAACGAATGTGGATTATCTAGGCGTTTACAGGGCTTATGAGCTGTCATTGGCTGGGTTTAATGGCTACTTGATGTATTACAGCATTCCCCATTCCGCCCATGATCTTATAACCATACATGAGAAATTTCGAAACATCTATCGGTATAAATTGTCACACGGCATTTCACATTATTGTGATTTTGCTCACTGGCGACATCTGTTGAGAAACTTCTAAGGCAAGATTCATCCGAATTTAATTACTTACTAGAAGACGCCTGAAGATGTCTCTTTTTATTTGCTTTTGTGTTTAACCAATTAAGTAAATTAATCTTTTTCAATCCATAATAAGTTTATTTAATGCATAAGGATGAAAGTAGATTGAATGCAGTTGAAATGCGATCTCCCAGGCGAATGTGTTGTAAAACTATGTATGATAGGTGACTATCGCACTGTGCACTAATGTTAAAATTAGAGCAGAATGCAAGGCTGAGATAAGCGCTATCGACAAAATTAAGAAAGGTCTTTTACGTTGGTTCGGTCATGTAGAGCGAATGGATGATAAAAGAACGGGTAAAAAAATATATTATGCGACTGTGCCTGGACGTAGAAGTCGAGGAAGGCCGAGAAAGACATGGCATGATCAAGTAAAACAAGTGCTTGAAAGTGGGCATGTAAGAAGTCGGAATAATCGACGTGCGTGCATGAGAAGATGTATGAGTGTGGAGGAAGCAAGAGAAGTATGCCAGGACAGAGTGGCGTGGCGTTCTATCCTCTCTGCCTACCCCTTCGGGGAAACGGCGTGATGGTTAGTTAGTTTAGTTAGTTAATTAGTTTTAACTGATACATTTTTCTGATAAAATACAAAGGATTTTACCTTTATCTTATTTGTACCGTACCGCAGTCATCAGTTTGACACATTCTAAAAAAAAATAATCACAATACACTGATTCGAAATTGAAATGAACTGCACAATTAGATAATTATGTTTATTTATTTATTTGAGGATGATTTATAAAGCGCTATTTTCGCGAGATATCGCCTCGGTACTTCTTTACTAAAATTAAGTACAGCTAAAACAACTACCAATATAACAATGATAGTTTTAAACTTATGTTTAGTGCTTTATATTAATAACATCGTATTATGTGCATAGACTTTTTGTTTTATAATATCACTTGTGATTCGATACAATCGTAATACACCGTGTAACAGAACTCTATGTACAAGCGGGAAATCAGTGAATCTATATCGAATTTGGAGTGGATTCTGTAGAGTAAAATTTTTAGATTTGACCAATAGTTTTCGAGAAAATTGAATGAGAAACTGATTATTTTTTTCGAGTTATTTTTACAAATTACTTACTTACTTTCCCTTATCCGCACCCAATGGTGCATAGGGCACTGCATTGGTACACCAAGTGCAGTGTATCTTGATCATTTTATTACATGAAGGCAAGACGATCAGTCTTACGCTTCAGTACCAGTCCAAGGTATCACACATGAAATATTAATATGAAAATCTCATGTTAATGAATATTTCATGTTGACGGGAATCGAACCCGCGAACTCAGGCACGGTAGCCAAATGCGCTACCAATATGCTACGAGGCGGACAAATGAGGGAATCCACTGTTTTCTAAAGTATTTTTTTCTATAAACTTACTATTTAACTAAACAAAAAAAATATATTTAATATTTTTTTATAAGTTATTGATGAAGATACGATTTTTTAAAGTTGCACATTTCAAATACCGCGCTAAATACCAACTATGTACTAACTACGTCATTTTTGCAGGAGTGACGTCATAAAACGGATTGTTTAAGGCCATGGTATTTCTCCAGCCAGTAACAAAACTGTCAAAAATCTATGCAAACTGACGCGGGAAGCACAGATAAAATATACCGTCGACTCAACTGTCATATACTGTTAACAGCTGTTCTAGGGAGACTGAATGGCGGCCATCTTTTTTGCAATAGAAGCTTGTATGTAGATTGTATTCCATATTAAAATGCCATGGAACGCGGCTACGGGGGTTTAAAAACGTAAACCGGAAACACTACACTTAGATACAAGGAGTGACGTCATTGTTTAAGATTTTTAAATGAATGCTATTTTCAACATTTTTTATTAATTTTTGCATGCGTTTTTGGGATATTTCATCCCACTTTAAAATTTTTAAATATTCGCGTCTACACGAAAGAATTTTTAAAATTCAATTCCGGGTAGCAGTGGATTTCCTCATTATCAAATATAATTTATTTCGTCAAATAAATAGTATCCATAAATAAAAAACTGCATTTTAGTAAGAATTTGTGCAATTTTACTTAATCTGCGGTACTAATAAAAGCTTTTATGATATGAAAAAAGCTCTTTTTTTTTCAAGGTTAGATTAAAAATTCGTATTACACAATCGACCAAATGTGATGTAGATTCACCAGTTTTCGGGTTGTACTACGAGTCTTGTTACTCCATGTATTGCTGATAAAATTTTATCAACAAAATACTGAATTATTTTTAATCTAATCATAATAAATAGTAATTTTAAACATTTGCAAACACGTTTTTATCTTCACAAATTATTTTCGATTTTGACAGTTATATCCGATTGTAAAATCTCTGCCTCGTGGTGCAGTGGTTAACGCGTTGGCGTTGGGCTACCGTGCGTGAGATCGCAGGTTCGACTCCCGACGGGATGAATATAAAATATTTATCTTATGTTAAAATCAAAAAACGATTTTTTTGGTTCTACGTGATTTTATTATCAAGTTAGTGTCAATTGTTTCGCTTTGTAAGGGCATTATCAAACTTACAAGGCGAAACAATTGTCACTAACTTGATAATAAAATCACGTAGAACCAAAAAAATCGTTTTTTGATTTTAACATAAGATATCATGGAGTTCTACAAAATAAATGCCATATCAATCAATAAAATATTTATTTAAGTGGATTACTCATCCTGGAAAAAAAACGTGTTTTGTCCTATACTCATAACAACAACGATAGCGGCGGCACTCACTCAATGTTACTGCAATTTTTTTTTGTACAATTTTTTTAAAATATTATGTAAGCACCTAATAACCATTATTATTGTTCTTAGAGCCCTAAGTTATCCTGATGCTAACTAACCAACTAACTAACCATCACGCCATTTCCCCGAAGGGGTAGGCAGAGAGGATAGAACGCCACACCACTCTGTCCTGGCACACTTCTCTTGCTTCCTCCACATTCATACATCTTCTCATGCACGCACGTCCATTATTCCGACTTTTTACATGCCCACTTGTTTTACTTGATCATGCTGTGTCTTTCTCGGCCTTCCTCGACTTCTACATCCAGGCGCAGTCGCATCATATATTTGTTTAGCCGTTCTTTCGTCATCCATTCGCTCTACATGACCGAACCAACGTAAAAGACCTTTCTTAATTTTGTCGATAATGCTTATCTTAGCCTATTTATGATAGCGCTTAAAAATACACATATTTAGCGTGTCTTTTGACAGACTGTTGGTACAGTTTTCTGTCCCGTATAAAGCGCGCATAGTGCTTAAAATCTGATTTTAATCTTTAGACATAAGCTTACTTACACAGCGTCCAGTCACACATCGGATAAAAAGATTATCGGATTCAGATAATCCAGTCACACATCGGATAAAAAGATTATCGGATTCAGATAATAATTTTCATCTTTAATTTATTATTATTTAAATAAGATTTTGTGACGTTTCAATAATCAGATATAATTATTGTGTTTACAATAAAAACACAAATATCGATCGCCAAACTGATAAGGTACCTAAATTGTCTATTGTTATGATGTTGTATTATCTACAGGGTCAAGAAGTCTAGACTGTAGGACTTTTCAAAAAATGTTAGGTAAAGAGATGCCACGTAATCATTATAACAAAATAGGAATAAAAGGAAATAATAATAGGAAAAGTGTTTATGGCGCGTTTGTGACGCTTTTTTGGTGCATTTATGATGCTTTTGTAACGCTTCCGTGGCGCTTTTTTAACGAATTTATGACGCGTCATAAACGTGAGATATTTTTGTGTGCGGCTGGTAATTTAAATTATTGAAAATGCCATCCATTTTAATGTTCACATTTATCACGCCAAAATGACAATTTTAAAATAAATCAAAGTTTCAACCTTAGAGGGGTGGGGGGGATATAAATATACCCTCCTCCCCCCTCACTAAACTGCATAGAGTAGATGAAATAGTAGAATATTTTTCCTCTATGTGCAGCTGAAAGAGAGTCCCCCAGGACTCTATAACAGCTGCGGGTGGATGGTGGGTTCGTTATCCCCCCTCAGTTTCAATGTGTGTTTTTCCCCCCATAGTTTTCTAAAAAAATTGGAATGACGTATATTTTTCATTCGATATATTTTTTAAATTTGCTATAAAATATCGTTTATTTAGTAAAATTAATACTATTCATAAAGATAACACAATCAAAACCCGCATTTCAATAAGAACTCGTGCTATTTTCCTTAATCTGCGGTACTAATAAAAACTTTAATAAGAAGAAAAATTTTTCAAGGTCAGATTCAAAAGTCATATTACACATTCGACTCTAAATATGATATAGATTCACCAGTTTTCGTGTTGTACGACGAGTTTTGTTACACCATGTATATGATACCTAGGACTGGCCCTGAAGCGTAAGACTGCTTGCCTTCACGTAACAAATGATCAAGTTTCGCACTTGACAATTATTTATGACATAAAATAAAAAAACTTAAAACTAATTTTAACACGACTAACTAACCATCACGCCATTTCCCCGTAGGAGTAGGCAGAGAGGATAGAACGCCATACCACTCTGTCCTGACATACTTCCTTTACTTCCTCTACATTCATACATCTTCTCATGCACGCACGTCGATTATTCCGACTTCTTACATGTCCACTTTCAAGTACTTGTCGTACTTGGTCATGCCATGTCTTTTCACGGCCATCCTCGGCTTCTACATCCAGGCACACTTGCATTTAAACTTCTTTTAGCCGATCTTTCATCACTCATTCGCTCCACATGACCAAACCATCGTAAAAGCCCTTTCTTAATTTTGTCGATAATGCTTATCTCACTCTTGCACTCTGCTCTAATTTCGACATTTGTACACCTACCATACATAGTCTGACCACACATAGATCGCATTTCAACAGCATTTAGTCTACTTTCATCCTTCTTTTTCCAACACCACGCTTCACTACCATACATAAGTGTTGGTACCAGAACTCCGTTGTGTACTCCCAATTTTGCTTCATTCGATAGGTTCTTATTTGCCACTATTTTAAGTATCTGTTTCCGGCACTAATCCTTCTCTCAATGTCCTTATCCACATTTCCGTCTCTTGTAAACATACTTCCCAAATATATAAATTTTTCAACTTGTTTTAATCTGTCTCCATTTACTATAATCTTACATACAGTCATATTCGCATTTCTTTCAAAAACCATCACATTTGACTTTTCCACATTCATAAACAAATCACTCTCCTTGCACACATTGTAAGCCTTTGTGACCAAGGACTGCAGCTCTTCTTTAACATGGATATAAAAATTACAGATAGATACTTACGTTTTATAAGACCTCACAATAAAGCACAAAACAAAGGTTCTGTTATCATAAGTTAAACTTTTTTTTAAATAATAAAAAAATAATTCTTACTGTGTTCTATAAAAATGCTTATGTCGTCTGTAATGTATTAAACTGACCAAGATCGCTTGGCCTTTATTAACTGTCTTTATCTTTTGTTGTGCTCTGTGCATCATTTTTAAATGATAAGAAAAAATCGAAAACAGATTTTGTACAAGACGACACCTCCAAATTTATATAGATGATATTTTTTAGAGGTGTCACATTGCACAGTAATTAAGTATTATCAATCAATACTCAATATTGAACAGGCAGTATACCTGTATGGGTATAATACATAATATATATATATATGTGAGGGGTATAGAAGCAAACGCAGACATACACATTTGAAAAAAAAAAGCGTCCAATGACTAGATTTTTTTTTACTTCGCAGTTGTTTTGTGTATTTAAAAAAAAATTATGAACACCTTTTAAAACGAATTATTTTTATTTTTTTAAGAAAACACATAATTTTTACACACGCAATATTTCAGGAAGAAAATAAACCCTAAAAACTACATAATATAAATATATATTAATATATATATTGTACTTTCTATCATAGTATTTTTTTAATATTTTAAATAAATTAAAATGAGAAATTGCGAGACGTTAAATGCGATAATTTTATAAATTGGTTAATAAATAAGCGAGATATACGAAGTTAAACATTGTCATTTTTAATTTCGGCCGAAAAGCTAACATCTCATCACGTCTGACGTCACGCAGTGCGCAGAGAGAGAAAGCGCTTTACGTCGAGTATGCCTGTCTTTTTCTTTCCACCACAATCGAAGCACGCAATAGCGTCATACTAGGGCCAATACGATAGAAATGGCGTTTTATAAATTAAAATTATGAATGAAAATATTCATTACAAAACTTTTTAAATTGACGAAAATAATATTCAAAAATACTTTTAAATGTATAACGTATCGAATCTCATATATTACTTCTTCTTGACAAAACCCTGTAGTTATGTACTGGTTCTGAAGCGTAAGACTGGTCATCTTACCTTCGTGCTATAAATTTATCAAGAAAAACTGAACTCGGTGAATCAATGCAGTGCCTATGCACCATGGGTGCGGATAAGGGAAAGTAGAAGTAGTACGTACGAACTAACTAACCATCACGCCATTTCCCCGAAGGGATAGGCAGAGAGAATAGAACGCCAAACCACACAGTCCTGACACACTTCCCTTGCTTCCTCCACGTTCATACATCTCTTCTCATGCACGCACGTCGATTATTCCGACTTTTCACATGGCCACTTTCAAGTATTTGTTGTACTTGACTCCACTTTTTCCATCCATTTTTTTTGTTGTAGAAAGAATCATTATATTTAGTGCATATTTACTTATCGTCTCCTGCGTTTAAATATTCAGATTTCCCAACACATACACCACACTCCACACACATACACATGACATAAACATAACCACTGTTTGCTCACTTCACGTCTTCAGAAATTTGTCTTGTACATTGTGTTGTCCACGTAATTGGTGTTATGTTGTTTATATTACCTTAAATTGAAAATTCTTAGTTCATTGTACCAAATATAGCACTGTGTGCACAACATTAAAATAGTATAAATAAATAAATATCAAAAAAGTGTGTGATTTCCATGGAAAACACTAATAATTAAATAAATAGAACCGTTTTTAGCAGTGATCCCCTAAACATTATCTGTTTAATGGAACCTTCATACATTGCGCCTGGCACTAACCGAGATATACTTTACTTCTGTCACACGCCGGGTGTCTTGTAATACTTACTATCAAAATCCATTGAAATATATATCAAATCGATCATTTAGAATTATATCAATTATATATATAATCTTATGAAGCATTGATTTAATAAAATATTCGCACAGTTATACATGGAGTAACAAAACTCGTGGTACAATCTGAAAACTGGTGAATCTACATCATATTTGGAGTGGAATGTGTAATATATGACTTTTTTTTTCTTCTCATTAAAGCTTCGTACCGTAGATAAAGTAAAATTGCATAAATTCTTATTAAAATTCGGTTTTTGCTTTTCTTTGTGAATAGTATTAATTTGACTGAAGTGCACTTTATACGAGACAGAAAATTGTACAGTTTGCAAACTGTCCCGTATAAAGCAAAAACTGTGTGGGATATTGAATGGTCCGTGCGACGTTTGGTTGACCTGACAGTAAATGCTTTTTATGTAAACGTTTAAATAGATATTGATATAACAAATGTTTGAAAAACGTAAAAATATTACTAATTTTCTTAATAAATTATGATCACGCTTAAAAAATACACACATTTAGCGTGTCTTTTGACATACTGTACAGTTTTCTGAACAAGAAACTGTACAGTCTGTGTTTTTGCCCAGTATTAAGTACGCATAAATAAATAATATTTAAAAATAATTTGTAAAAATTTCTCTCTAAAAAAAAATATTTTTCCGAAAACTATGAGTCAAAAAAAAAAAAAAAATCCACAAAAAAGACTTCAAATAACGTAGAATCACTGGTTTCACATCGAGTTTTGTTACTGGTAAATTTCCAATACGATGTTTAAAAAAAAATACGAATTGTTTATTAAAAACACCTGGTAGATTTGCGACTCCGGGTTAGAATCTCTAGGTTTGAATCCCGCTCCAGCACAACTTGTTCCCTACTTTCTGGCACAGTTATTTCTAGACTATTTGAAAGCCGCCCGAAATTGAAATATTTGAACATTTTTGTACGAGCTCTAATGTTTCTTTAAAAAAATATATACCCAGTAAAAAAGAACTCAAAACCGAATTTTAATTGCCGAATATCTTATCAAAAATTGATAAAAACTGGGTAATCACATACCTGCCTAAATTACATGTTGTTTAATAGTAAATAACTTGTTGTATATTTCACTTTATCACAGAAAATATACATAACTTTATATACTGAAAAAACTTTTGTTGATTAAACCGTCTATTCTAAAAACGTTCAGAAAAACTGATTGCTTGTCGCGTTCTTTTATAAGACCTGAGTTAGTGATGAGCGATTTTTTATCTCATATTTCAAAATCTATGTAATATATACATAGATAAGAATGAATGAATAAAAAACTTTTGGTTGTCTGTAAAGTCGGTTTACGGACGATAATTTTACGTGATAACGTCATAAGAAAACATTGATGAAAAATTGCATACTTTTATGAATTTAAGTTGAATTGTTATTACTGAATTATCATTATTTTGTATAGTATCAAAGCAGGAGTTAATTGAAAATTACAATTTTTTCCATAAATTATCATTTTTTTGCACTCGTTACTTTCACTTTCACTTTGTAGCTTGTGTGCTGCTGCTGTCTCCCTTCTACTTATATACATATGATGATATGATGTTTAAGATCCTTCAACCTGTGTTATTTTGTGCTGTTACCTGCTGTGATGGGAAATTAAAATATCCTTTTAAAGGATCGGTCTGGTACTACCGAAAACATATTTACTTGGTCTGGAAGTGCACAGTTTGGTGATTACATTTCACTTTGGTGATGACAATTTCACTTTCACTTTGTAGCTTGTGTGCTGCTGCTGTCTCCCTACTCGGACGCATCGGCCGATGGAGTGGAAGATAGATAGATGCGTCACAAACCGAACGCTTAGGCCGATCGTGCCTCTCTATCGATTGTTCCGCACTCTCGCTTGCATACTCGGCTCAGGCGGAACGTGACAATAAGTCAGTGCAGCCGGCGTTCATCGATTTATTAGACGTTATCACGTCAAAAACATGCTTTATCTTCTGTTGTAACTAGCATTGCATAAAAAAAAATATATATATATAATTTCGATATGGAGACACTGAGGGATCGTGAGGGTGGCGGCATCATGATTTTCTTTTGACTTGATCGATGCTGTCGCCCTCTTGACTTAACTACACTTGGAAACTTTGGCCCTGCAATTTGCTTATGCATTTGCAACAGCAAGAATTTAAAGTCCTGCATAAAATAGCGTGACTGACAGAGAGTCCCCAAGGACTCTATAACAGTCGCGGGTGGAGGTGGGACGATCCCTTAGTGTTGTAACTAGCAACAGACTCGCCTACAACGCCGTTTGTATAATTTTGTCTGGATATTTTGAGAAAATCCAAATTTTTCCATTTCCCAAAGCATAAAACCATCACAGGAAGGTGTGGTGTAACATAAAGTTTATTTATTTATTCATTTATTTATAGGAAAAACAACAGTCAAATAATCATGATACTGAACATTAAAAGAAAACAGAGTAGACCAATTGGGTTCTTCCCGATTTTTTATTTTTTATTTCAAAAAATTGATTGAAAAATTACAATAACAAGAGATTTTTTAATTTTTTTTTTCGATGTCTTATGAATTTTCTAGCGCGGTTTGTAATAGCACTTTTTCAAATCGCTCGCAAAATCCTCCATTTGGCGCGCATGGGGTGTGACGTCACAGCAATATAGGCGCTCACTGCGGAATGAATTTCACGCCTTTCACGGTGGACGGGAATGACGTCATTAGCCAATAACGGGCGTTAAAAACCATTCGTATTTTCGTGTTTTTAAAACATAAATTTATAAATGAAAACAAAATTTTTTATCATTGTGTTTTATATCGTTGGAATCGTAAAAATTTACTTTAAATATTTATAACGTTTTCAAGGATATTCATGCTATTGGGAAGAACCCTATTAGAGGTTTTCAAAGGTAGTAACAAAAATAGGTAAAAAAGGAATAAAAGTATTCTCATCGTAAGATTACTACAAATAAATTATATGTACATAAAAGTGAGTTAGAAGTTAGAAAAGAAAGAAAAAAAAATGCTAACTCAACAAAATGTGATCAACAAAGTGTGATTTCACTCGGAAAGCAAACGCCGCACATCACCATGGTTATTCTCAAATAAATCTATATTCAATGTTTTAGATATTTTATTAAAGTTATTGGAGGCTCGCAATATATACAAATTTTTTCCATAGTTAGTATGTACCAGAGGGGTATAAAGAAGAGGGTTGTTACGAAGGGTTTTGCGTGGAATATTGATGGAAAGTTTAGATAGTAGTTCCGAAGAGTCTATTGCTCCAGAGGGTTTTTTTATGGGATTGTACCCTCGCTGCTATACGCGGATGGCCCACTCTTGAAGCATTGGTCGACAATTTTAAATTTTCGACCACCTTGAGTAATTTTTTTTTCCTTATTATTATTTTAATTTAATTTTTATATTAATTTTTTTTTTTTTTCCATTTTATTAATTTATTTATTCTATCTTATTTGTGAAGTGTCAGGATTCGCATCCATAAAGGAGCACCGGCACAGTACAGGAATTAAGGATTCGGCATTTTGTTTTGACCGAGTATAAACTGGAATTCCAGACAGCACGCATCGTGTTGAAGGTTGCTCCAGCAATACCTAGATGGATTGCGGTTCGTTGTGCGTGCTGCCATCTTCAGTTATATGAACACCTAAGTATCTGAAGCTGTCAACCTTTTCGATCCTCTGCCCATTGTCGTAAAGGGGATAGTCAGGATCAGGACATGACTTATTGCACAAGAACTGGGTTTTTTTAGTATTTATATTAAGACCCAGGCGCGCGGAGTTCTCTTGTAACCTGTCAACAATCCCCTGAACATTGCTGACAGCTCAGAATGCTCGCTTGTTGAGCTTTGAGAATAAGAAGGATTCTAGGCATTAGGTGGTTTGACTTCATAACCAACGCTGAAGTTAGAGAACGGAAAGAGCAACCTCCAATAACTGGAGTCGTGAAGATGCGCCGATGAACCTGGCTTCAGCATGTACTCCGGATGCCTCGGGAGAGCCTGAACCCGAGCTGCCTCTTCTTTACGCCTGCAGGATCCCGCCGTCGTGGCAGACCGTCGATGACCATCCTACGGCTGTGTTCGGCGGAGCTGGTGGATGCGGGCCTGACGTGGAAGGAGGCGAGAGAGCTGGCTGGTGACAGGGTCTCCTGGAGGGATCTAGTAATGTCCACATGCTCCACATAGGAGCGAACGTGACAAAAGAAGAAGAAGAAAAATCTTATTTGATTTTGATCTTTTTATTCTTCTTTTTATTTTTGTGTATTTTTGTATACTGTATCAAAGATGACGCGAAATAAACTGATATTATTATTATTATTATTGTTATTATTGTTGTTATCTTTCTGGTATGTTTATGTCAATATGATAATGATGCATTTATCTATTATAACTAATTGCTTGTGTAATTTTTCTTGGGAAATTAAAGTTTAAAAACCTAAAGTTCATTAACAGAACGACCATCAAGGGACTTTTGTATGAATCATGTGTCATTTTCTAATCGGCTGATATCAAACATGTTTTAATTATAATATAGACGTGTTTGCGCAAACAACATTTTCCCGGCTTGTGGTGTAGAGTGTAGAGCATTACTTTAGGCTACCATGCATGAGTCAAGTCCACGTCCCGCAGCTCTGACGCAAACTGACGACGAATAGTCAACAGTGGACGGCCAGGACGCCGAGAACCTGATGCCTTGTAAAGTAGGCAAGCAGGGTTAATGGCCTAGTCAGCCGAAACGTCTTCGCCGGATGACAGGGAGGATGTACGGGAGCTGGCGGCCGATCGCTTGGCCTGGAGGTAGTTTGTGGAATCCATATGCTCCACATAGGACGCGGATATGGTACGATGACGATGATGATGCATGAAGTCGCGGGTTTGATTCCCGACGGGATCAATGTAAAATGTTTATTCAAACGTGAAATTCCTCGGTCCGACAGTATTTTTTTTTACGTAACTGTCAGGGCATCCAAATGTTGCGCCGATCATTCAATATTCCATCCAACTAACTAACTAACTAACTATCACGCTATTTCCCCGAAGGGGTAGGCAGAGAGGATAGAACGCCACACCACTCTGTCCTGGCACACTTCTCTTGCTTCCTCCACATTCATACATCTTCTCATGCACGCACGTCGATTATTCCGACTTCTTACATGCCCACTTTCAAGCACTTGTTTTACTCGATCATGCCATGTCTTTCTCGGCCTTCCTCGATTTCTACATCCAGGCACAGTCACATCATAATTTTTTTTTGCCGTTCTTTCATCATCCATTCGCTCTACATGACCGAACCATCGTAAAAGACCTTTCTTAATTTTGTCTATAATGCCTATCTCAGCCTTGAACTTTGCTTTAATTTGGACATTCGTACATCTATCATACATAGTCTTACCACACATAGATCGCATTTCAACTGCACTCAATCTACTTTCATCCTTCTTTTTCCAACACCACGCTTCACTACCATCCATAAGGGCTGGTACCAGAACTCCATTATAAACTGCCAATTTAGCCTCTTTTGATATCCATCCAGTTGTCGCTTTATAAGGTATAGTTTGCAAACTGCATAAGAAACTGTACAGTTATCTGTCACGTATAAAGCGCGCTTAAGTTACTTAGCTTAACACAATCATAGATAGCTATATTTATATTATGTTCATATGCTTTTATATACATTATTACTACATATTGACACTACTTCATTGAGTAAGGAGATAAGTTATCACAGATTTTATGATTAAACTAAGAGCTCCCGCAGACTACAGAGTTACTTCTATTTGTTTCATTTTTGTAATTATCCGTGTTGTGTTATCACAGATTTCCGACGTTTCACAACACGGAACTAAAAAAACAACAAATATAAAGACTAACAGACGACCGTGAAAATCTACGCACATACAGAGATAGTTTTCCAGTCGGCCGATTTTTTAGTCGGGCTCAGTATGAAGATGCATGCATGTGCGCATACTACAACGATCCGGTATCGGTCAATTGCTAAGTTAAATGGACTTCAAACTATAGCTCGGTAGGGCCTTACCTACACTAATAAAAGATGATTGCCAAAAAAAAATGCTTTGCAATCTTCTCAACTGATGACACCAGCATAGAAAAATTCTGTAAAGCGGAACGATTTTCAATATATAGTAGTTCCAAACTTTGTCATATATGGTTATCGGATGATGGGCGGAATGGGGAATGTTGTAGTACGTCAAGTGGCCACTTAACCCAGCAAATAACAGGTCATAAGCCCTGTAAACGCCTAGATAACCCACATTCGTTTCCAGAGTTTCTCTGTCTCTGTTGGGTTATCAATAATATCTAATAGACTTCAAACTATCTTATCGGTAAACTATCGGCCGATTGCTAAATCAGTATGGCGCTGTTCCACGCGCGCACACTTGCCGATCGTTTAATCGGTGTGTATCCATCCTCCTTCCCTATTGCTGGTCCAATCAATGTGACAAGTTCATTGAAGCTGAAAGGCGAAAGAATAAATAAATAATGATTGGGGTAGAAACTAACATACCCTACCACTGTTAATTTGGGCCGACTCTGGTTAGTTTGGGTGATGGAAACAATGACAATTATAATACATAAGCCGAGACAGTGGTAGGGGCAATGAAGCATTTGTTGGCGTACATAACGTAAATTCATCCGTATTTTTATCACACCAACAATCTTAAAATCGCGGTTTAGCTTGTTGATAAATCGGTGGAGTTGGCTGGACTGAAAAAAGACTCAATAATCTTTAAAGCAGTCTAGGGAAATGGTGGGGGGCTTTCAGTTCATTGAAGCTTGTTGTGCTCATTCGATAAAAGCCGAATATTTTTTGGGGGTAATCTAGTAATTTGGAATGCATCGTGTAAAATTTTCCATTCAATAATCTATCACTGTGGATGGGATGCACCCAATACTCTCGGTTTCTCTTCTTAATCCTTCTCCTTCGTTGTATAAAAGCAATAATAACTCTTCTTGATAATATTGTACCAACATTCATTGCGACCGCTCTCTTCAAAAGCCGTTTACTATTTTATTTTATTTTATTTTGTTACGGAACTATAACAGACAAAGGGATACTAAATATAATACAAAAAAAAATAAAAATAAACCTAGGTAGACCAATTGCCCTTTAAAATTGTTCACATCGTGCTTAATCGAATGAGCAAAACATAATGTTATGAAAATGTGACATACACATAATGCTTAAGTAAATATAGCAAAAGTGATCACAAATATCTGGCGGACAACCTTCTCTTGAACCCACCTACGGAGCTTCCGAAGATGTCCCATCTGTACCTTCAGTGCTGTCCCTGTGTATTACATTGTACTCTCTGCACATACGAGAGAGAGGATTGTAACCAATATCCTGTATTGGAGGGAAAGCGCTCAACTCTGAAAATGTCTGGATTACGCAGTCGTAAATTAGCACGCAGACCGATTTCGCTTATTAGCGTTGTGTCAAGGTGACTATTTGTAATTTTATGCAAGCAAGTGAGATCGATTATTAACTAGCATTCGAGAGCAGTCTGCCGATCGTTCTCTGGTCTGCGCACTCATCACCAACCCGATTGTTTTGTTGGTCGACAACCCGACTAAACTATCGGCCGATAGAAAGTCTGTAGTCTGCGGTAGCTCTTGATTTTTAGTCACACAACTTTGATTCGTGTTAAATCTCGCAACGTTTAAATTTAACATGGATGATGCATAGACGTTCTACTACTCCTTTCTTTTATCCGCAACCAATGGTGCATAGGGCACTGCATCAATGCACCAAATGCAGTGATTCTTGATCATTTCATTTCATGAAAGTAAGATGATCAGTCATACGATTCAGTACTAGTCTAAGGTATCACAGATGAAATATTTATTTACATGTGATTTTCATATTAATATTTCATGTGTGATACCTTGGACTGGTACCGAAGCGTAAGACTGATCATCCTACCATCTTACCATCCTACACCAAAAAGTCTGTCAAATCTGACAAAATTTTATGTTCCATTTGTGTTTTGCAGACAATTATATCTATCTTCCACTATCTAATACATTTTAATCATTCTGTTTCCCTCTAACAAGTTGAAATTGTGACAATTGTCTAAATCTGGACATGACATAGGACGGAAGAAAATAGCTTATCTATGAAAATTAATATCATTGACAGTAATACTGTTTTTTTTTTTACTGTGTGTGGTGATTTAGCTCATTAAAATTTACGTCATAAATAATCAAATCAATACCCTAATAATAATAGTTAAATCTACATCATAGAGTCATCATGACATGTCATTATAGTAAAATTCTATTTAATAGTGTCATTAGGGGAAACCCAATCGCAAACCAATATGTTCGATTCTGTTTAGGAAGATATACATATCCCTGAATATTTCAATAGTTGAATTTTTTTTTTAATGTGTCTCGTCAGTGATCGCGATATGTGTTACTAAGCAACCGGCAGTTCGTTAGAGCTGCGGGACGTGGACTTGACTTGGGAGGATGCACGGGAGCTGGCGGCCGATCGCTTGGCCTGGAGGCAGTTTGTGGAATCCATATGCTCCACATAGAGTGCGGATATGGTATGATGATGATGATAAAACTCGTAACACAGTACCCACTAACCAACTATTCATCATGCCATTTCTCCGGATGGGTAGGCAGAGAGGATACAACGCCACATTAAGACGATACAAACACGCATATTTATTTATTTTATTGTTTTTACGCCCATAGGGCTTTTACATATAGACATTTTTAAATGATTACACAGTAGGTAGTTATTCATTACCGCCAGAGATGGCATCCAGACACTGTTCCCTAAAATGCACTAGATTTGTGTTAAAAACATCAATATTGTTAGTATACTTGTTAGCCAGTTTGTGCATTCTTCGTATCGGTGAGTTAGCCCTGTTGTTGGTCGATGATTGGCTATAGTAAAATAGTGCATTACTAAGGGTAACTCGACCAGGCACTCGTATACTAATTAAATTTGTTAGTTGACAACAAATCTAAATTGTGTGAACAAATCATTGCTCTAATGTGAAATTTCAGGGAGAAAATCGATGAATACGTTTGTATAGGAAAGCGGCGGCGAGTATGCTCTTAATGGTTTAGCAAGTAATTCATATTTACACAGTCGGAAATCGAACCCGGGACCTTATGCATGGTAGCCTACTACACCACGAGGTAATTACTACCATATCGACGCCGACGGTGCAAAGGAAAAAGTTACCAAGCGACATAATATGTGCAAGGGAAAATAATACCAAGCGACAAGTATTATCAAGTCGCTAGGTGTCATTTTCCTTTGCGCATATTACGTCGCTTTGTAACATTTTCCTTTGCACCGTCGATATATTATTATGTAAAGTACACAAATGATATCTTCAAGGTGTTACGATTCGGCTACCAAGGCTGTACAACTTGTACGTAAGGACCACTTTTCTTCAAAACAGGTTCCAATATTTGATGCAAATGATGTGATCTTACCTTGAAAAGGATACACAAAATGCACCTTTATTATCAGCGTTTTTTGCGACTTTAAAGTGAGCGTGTGAGAAGTCGGAATAATCGACGTGCGTGCATCACAAGATGTATGAATGTGAAGGAAGCAAGATAAGCATGCCAGGACAGAGTGGTGTGGCGTTCTAACCTCTGAGAAATGGCGTGGTGGTTAACTAGTTAGTTAAAATGTAGATGAAATGCAATATGAAGTTGAAAAACAGGAAAAAATTCCACTACAATTACTACTTTCACTTATCTGAACCCAAATGGTGCATAGGGCACTGCATTGGTACACCAAGTGTAGTGAATCTTAATAATTACATAGTTACATGAAGGCAAGATGCATTGACTGAATACTGTTGTTCGCCTTGTGGCGCGGTGGTTGCGTGTTGGGCTGCAACGCATGAGGCCGCGGTTCGATTCCCGATGGGGGTCAAGATGAAATATTTATTTACATCTTCTTCTTCTTCTTCTTCTTCATCAGCCATTGTTCGTCCACTGCTGGACATAGGCCTCCCCCATATTGGTCCACTGCTTTCTGTCCTGGGCCTCGAGCTGCCATCTGGATCCTGCAGTACTTTTTATGTCATCTGTCCATCTTCTTGGTGGTCTTCCTACAGGTCTCCTTGCAGCTCTAGGTCTCCAGTTCAGCAGGCGCTTCGTCCATCGGTCCTCATTCTGGCGTGCCACATGTCCAGCCCATGTCCACTTCAGTTGGGAGATAGCTTTTATGACGTCTATGACTCTAGTCCGTCTTCTTATCTCCTCGTTAGTGACATGGTCTCTTAAACTGATGCCGAGCATGCTTCGCTCCATTGCCCTCTGCGCTACACGGAATTCATTGGCCGATTGGATAGTCAGTGTCAATGTCTCAGCCCCATAAGTCAGCACTGGAAGTATGCACATGTTAAATACCTGCCTTTTAAGGTTGTTAGGAATTGGACTCTTCATAATTTGGGATACATTCCCAAACGCTGCCCTTCCAGCCTAATTCGGCGGTTTATTTCAGCTGTTTGGTTGTCTCTTCCTAACTTAATCAGGTGGCCTAGATATACATACTCCTTTACATTTTCAATAACTGTGCCGTAAATGACTACAGGCGTATTGACATTACTCATAACTTTGGTTTATCTTTAAACCTATTCTCTCGCTTTTATAAGAAAATAAAAATATTCAATCTAGATTCAAAAGTCGTATTACACATTCGACTCCAAAAACGATGTAGATTCACCAGTTTTCGGGTTGTACTGCGAGTTTTGCATGTCTTTCTTAAATAAAATTTAAAAAATATTACGTCGTCTGAAATGGGCCATGTCCACAAAAAATATAAACTAGTTCTGCAGTAATGAAATTTAAACATTTAATACAATAAATTATCCTGGTGTTTTTTGGTTGTGCCATTTACGCTTTGAGGAGGTGATTGACATAAATAAAATAAAATAAGTTCTGCAGTGTTAATTCATGTTTGTGCGTTTCAAGGGTAAATGCGATTTAAAAGTCCCGCAAAATAGGCCGCTGAATGGGAACAAACTTGACATATCCAAGTACAAAAACATTGTAGAGAGAATGAGCTAAGCCCAGAATTGAATTATAACTAACTAACTAACCATCACGCCATTTCCCCGAAGGGATAGGCAGAGAGGATAAAACGCCATACAACTCTGTCCTGACAGACTTCCTTTGCTTCCTCTACATTCATACATCTTCTCATGCACATACGCCGATTATTCCGACTTTTCACATGACCACTTTCAAGCACTTGACGTACTTGGTCAAGCCATGTCTTTCTCGGCCTTACGCGGCTTCTACATCCAGGCGCACTTGCATTTAAACTTCTTTTGGCCGTTCTTTCATCACTCATTCGCTCCACATGACCAAACCAAACTTAATTTTGTCGATAATGCTTATCGCAGCCTTGCAATCTGCTCTAATTTCGACATTTTTACACATATCATACATAGTCTTACCATACATTCGCCTGAGAGATCGCATTTCAACAGCATTCATTCTACTTTCATCCATTATTAATTAATTTAATGTACCCTACTACTTTCCTTTATTCGCACGCAATGGTGCATAGGGCACTGCATCGGTACATAAAGTGCAATGTATTTTGATCATTTTATTACATGAAGGTAAGATGTTCGTTTATATGCTTCAGTACCATGTTGATGCGTTGGTGATCGCAATCCGGGAGTCTGCAAAACTTGCAAAACGCGGAATTGCAAATCCACTCAAATTACAATAATTATTATAATTATTTAAATTAAAATAAGCAGTTACTTACGATATACAGGGTGTAACAAAACTCGATGTACAAGCGGGAAACCAGTGAATCTACATCATATTTGGAATCGATTTTAATTGATTTTTTTTTTTGATTCGACCCTTAGTTTCCGAAAAAATTGAGCACGAAGTTTTTTTTACAAGTTATCAAATATTGTGTATATATGTATATAGTCGTATTAATCCTATCCATAAAGAAAACAAAATTGAAAAACGCGTTTTTATAAGAATTTGAGCAATTTTACTTAATCTGCCATACTTATGAAAACTTTTGTCAGAAGAAAAAAAAAAATTTTTTCAAGTACCTACATTAAAAAGTCATATTACACAATCGTCTCCAAATACGATGTAGATTCACCAGTTTTCGGGTTGTACTACGAGTTTTGTCACACCATGTATATAAATGCATAATTTTTCGTTTAGGAATGATTACGAATATAAATTCCTAGATTAACCTTGCCACCACGCTTGTCTTAGGTTTAATTTTATCATTTGTAGGCTGAAACAATATAAGGATCTGAACTTACCACGCCAGTTGCTCGATCACAGATCAGTACCGACTCGGTAATAAGCGACGTGATAACGATTTCTTACCCATGGATGTTTAACGTTTTCGCCATCACAATGGAACACGCGTTAAAAGTTATCGATCGGGATAATTAAACGAGCGCATACTAGTCGCGAGCCATTTCCCGAGATATATCTTATTCGCACAAATCTTCATTCAATCTTTATTATAATTTAGCCGGTTTTTGGCAAGCCAAATATTGAGAAAAGCAGTCGACATAATAAAAAATCCGACAAGCGCGATGATTTGACGTTTGACGTACGGCCGCGATATAGCGTAGATCGGCTCCGCTCGGCTCAGATCGTCAATGCTCGGCTCAGCGATCGCGGTATTGAACGGTATGTCATTGTGATCGCTCAAATCGTTAGCGCTAGCACGTGATTAGCACGTTTTTAACTACGTCGATAGTTATCTGTGATTGAGCTACTGATCGATTTGAATTTGTACACTTGGTGAATAGCAAACAGTTAAGAGGAAAATAAACATTGAAATATCCACGTTTATCAGAGTGTTATATCCCATAACATAAATTAAGTATTTATGTATTAAGAAACACGTGCATTGAAATGCTTATGTTTTCATACGAAAAATATTTTCTTTGACATTCTAAAAAAATGATGATTTTATACGGAACAGTTTTGCAAAATGTCCCGTCTAAACTGGATGGAATATTGAATGGTCGGCGCGACGTTTGGCACTCATCATTATTAACTAACTAACTGACTAACCATCACGCCATTTCCTCGAAGGGGAGGCAGGGAGAATAGAACGCCATACCACTCTGTCCTGGCACACTTTACCGACATTATTTTTTTTTAAACAAATTTCTTTATTATACGTGGTCACAAAACTCGCAGTACAACCCGAAAACTGGTGAATCTACATCATATTTGGAGTCGAATGTGTAACATGAATTTGAGCTTGAAAAAAAATAAATTATTAGTTAAAGTAAAAAACGTTATTGATTTTGTTTTATTTATGGATTTAATTTGACTAAATAAATTATATTTGATGATAATTTGCAAAAAAATTTCAAAATTTTTTTTTTTCAAAAAAGATTTCTTACTCAATTTTCTCGAAAACTGTACTACTACTTTCCCTTATCCGCACGCAATGGTGCATAGGGCACTGCATCGGAACACCAAGTGCAGTTCATCTTAATCATTTTAATACATGAAGGTAAGATGATCAGTCTTACGCTTCAGAACGAAAACTATGGGTCAAATAATAAAAAAATACTCTACAAAATCGACTCCAAATATGACGTATATTCACTGGTTTCCCGCTTGTACAT
This sequence comes from Micrasema minimum, assembly GCA_022494985.1. Taxonomy (NCBI): domain Eukaryota; kingdom Metazoa; phylum Arthropoda; class Insecta; order Trichoptera; family Brachycentridae; genus Micrasema; species Micrasema minimum. The sequence continues at coordinate 101,329 of JAGVSP010000230.1, read as the reverse complement.
CGGGTTTTGTTACACCATGTATACAGATTTTTAAATAAAAGTAAATCATATTTTTATCACTACAGAAAAGATCGTTTAACAATAACAATAAAAACTAAAACTAACTAACTAACTAACCATCACGCCATTTCCCCGTAGGGGTAGGCAGAGAGGATAGAACGCCATACCACTCTGTCCTGACAGACTTTCTTTGCTTCCTCTACATTCATACATCTTCTCACGCACATACGCCGGTTATTCCGACTTTTCACATGACCACTTTCAAGTACCTGTCGTACTTGGTCATGCCATGTCTTTCTCGGAGCTAAGCATTATCGACAAAATTGGTTTTTACGATGGTTTGGTCATGTGGAGCGAATGAGTGATGAAAGAACTGCTAAAAGAAGTTTAAATGCAAGTGTGTGCTTGGATGTAGAGGTCGCGGAATAACAATAAAATGTAACATAAAGCCTTTTTTTACAAAATTACAGTCAACATTTTATCCAACGCACGTGTAATAATTAAATATTAAATTATTAATGTTTTTTTTCACGACAGAGTAAGATAAATGTACTATCTTAAATTCGTGGCATAAATTTTTGCTCCATCTAAAATAGTGTTAACATAATGTATGGAGATACCCGCGGTCTTTCCAACCGTAATACATAAATATGTATATTATTAATGTTTATGTTAAATACTTTATTTTTTCAATATTAAACCAGAATTTCATTAATTTAACTTACGAAAAAAGTATAAACGGTGCCTAAACAGGTTTACAATAGTAAGACGTATTGGTTCGTCGATCTATCCAGCCTTATTTGGTACATTTAATATAAGTCCGATGTTGTTTGAACTTAGTATCGACGGAACATTCAACGCGTAAAGTTGTCGCGTGGTGACCGTAGTAAACGTAGATAATATCAGTCAAAATATTCGACAAACGTAACGTTAAAACGTAGTTTAAAAGTGTTATAATAAAAGGTAGAATCATTTTTACTACAAAGACCATAACAATAACATAATCTCCGTCATTTTTTATTTTATATGTTATAATTATTTCCCTTCTTCTTCTTCCGGTATAAAGATACCAATATCTTGTATTCTTTTTTTTAAACTATCTTGTTTACATTATCTGTTATTTTTCCATTTTTACATGACTTTATTTTTCTCTTTTGCCACGTGCATACTGTTTGACTTTCACAGTATACCCACAAACAAACTATGCCTTGGTGGGATTATATATTTTTTTTTATATGTGTTTTTTATTGTATTACTTTGTAAACAAAAACTTTAAAAAATTTTTAAAAAAAAAAATTGTACTTCAGAGCCAAAACGATCATATTTAAAAACATAGTTTACAGGACACATATTTTAGTAATTTTTTGTCGCAGTTTTTGTTTTAAACTTCTTAAAATATCGTACATTAAATATGCTATTATAAATAATTCGTATTTTATCTATACAATATACTATAAATATATACAGGTAAAATACACATTATTTTTTAATTTAACCTAAACTTTATTTTAGAATTTTGATAATTTTCTTTCTTCATATTACATTCTTCCCCATTTCATAAAAACATTTCACCGCCTTAAATACTACTACCACCCCTTATCCGCACCCCGTGGTGCATAGGGCACTGCATCGGTGCACCAAGTGCAGGGTATCTCGATAATTTTATTACACGAAGGCAGGATGATCAGTCTTGCGCTTCGGTACCAGTCCAAGGTATCGCACATGAAATGATCAAGATTCGTTGCACTTGGTGTACCGATGCAGTGCCCTATGCACCATTGGGTGCGGGTGAGGGAGAGTAGTAGTAGTAGTAAATAATAATAATAATATACGTTTATTCCAAACCTTGAAGTGGGGAGTATTATAATAATAAAAAGATTTTTAAATTTTGGCTGCAGAATTTTTTTCTCAACTACCAAACTACCATTACGAAAATATTATATTATTTCATTATTTAATATAGTGTATTCTTTTAGTGTGACAGCTGTTCTGCCTGATAAGGCATTTTTAAATAGTGCGTCGTTGGCTGTAAGCTTCTTTTGAAAAAAAGGTAAATATACATTGTTTTTATTTGTTTTTAAGTGTTTGGCTTTCGAAAAGCAATTGAACTAAGCATCTTCATCATCACCATCTTCATTCCATATCCGCTGCCCAATGGTGCATAGGGCACTGCATCGGTACACCAAGTGCAGTGATTCTTGATAATTTATTACTTGAAGGCAAGATGATCAGTCTTACGCTCCAGACCACTGAGGGATCGATCCCACCTCCATCCGCGACTGTTATAGAGTCCTTGGGGACTCTCTGTCAGTCACGCTATTTTATGCAGGACTTTAAATTCTTGCTGTTACAAATGCATAAGCAAATTGCAGGGCCAAAGTTTCCAAGTGAAGTTAAGTCAAGAGGGCGACAGCATCGATCAAGTCAAAAGAAAATCATGATGCCGCCTCCCTTACGATCCCTCAGTGTCTCCATATCAAAATTATCTTTTTTTTCTTCTTTATTAATGTACATAAATATAAAAAAACAAGAATACAAATTAATACAGTCAGCAAAATGTGCTCCAGACCAGTCCAAGGTATCACACATGAAATATTAATACGAAAATCACATGTAAATAAATATTTCATGTTGATTACGGGAATCGAACCCGCGACCTCATGTACGGTAGCCAAACGCGCTACCACTATGCTACGAGGCGTACAAAAATAAGTATGGATTCTAAAACTGCCTCCAAGCTAAGATACCGTGCGTCTTCCCAAATCGGCTACGCGTCACGTAGTTCTGATGTGAAGTGCCGGCGATTTGTAAACAGCGGAAGCCCAAATTGCCTGATGCCTCCTAAAATTGGCAAGCACGATTAAGGCTTTTAGGAGACTTAATATGTACGTAGTATTAGATGAAATGCTTCTGCCCTTCAAACAAGAATTTCAGAGAAATGACATTCCACATACAGGTGTCTAGTTACCCACTACGTCACTCACTACGTCATTAAAAGGCATCTACGTCATCACCAGACATCTACGTCACACGTTTCGAGCATTGGCTTAATTGTTGAAGTCTTTAGACGTTGAAATTTGATAATAAAGTGGTGTTATGAAATTAACCCTTGGAAGCGAATATTTTTAGAAAATTGGTATGAAAACGCTCTTTCTAGTGAATTCTTGTTCAAAGCCTCCGCCAGATAATAGTTGATACCAAAGGTTGCTGTGTCCTTTCCCTCACATCTATTTTCAAACAACAACAACATTATTATTACATTATAAAATAAATACAAATAACTTCTAAATATTGTTTACTATTTACGCCTATATACTTATTCAACTAAACCGGTAAACGTGTTTTTTTTTTTGCAATTTTGGTAGGTACCTACATACCACATCTATCTTGTAGCTTATACGTGAATTATTGCGGTGATTTTTTAAGTGTGTTTTTTATAACCAAATGATTTATCGCTATCTTAACTCACATCAAGCGGTAAAACAAGACAGAATCGGGGTCCCTTATTTATGTATTTATTTAAAACCTCATATACAATTACATAGCAAGTGTACAAGGGCTGGATTACTGCTTTTAAGGAATACTTCCAACCAACCCTGGGTTATTTAAGTGATAAGCATTTATTGTACCGAGTATTAGTGGGGAGATAAAGCTTAAAATTACAATGCATTATTAACAAGTTTATGTGCAGTTTAAAATATACTTATATATGATACCGGGAAATGGAATAGAGGAAGGAAGGAAAGGGATAGGGAAGAGGATGAATGAAGGATGTTTGAAAGGTGTGAGGAGAGGAAGTAATGCTTCAGACGTTTCTTAAAGACAAATAAGGAGGGTGGATCTTTCACATCGCGTGGTAAATCGTTCCATAGTCTTGCAGCCTGGACAGTGAAAGATTTCGTAAAAAAGGAAGTGTGATGCCTAGGAATAGATTTTTTTTTTATTAGATTAATTAATTACGGGAAAACTCTTTTCAGTAGACTAGCACAATTGTTTTTATATATTTATGTTTATCTATTTCCGCTTAAATTTGATTAAAAAAACAATATCCTCTGCTGTCTATAACTAACTAACCATCACGCCATTCCCCTGATCAGGTGTACACAGAGAGGATAGGTCGCCATTCCACTCTATCCTGGCACACTTCCCTTGCTTCCTCCCCATTCGAACATCTTCTCATGCACGCGCGCTGATTATTCTGACTTTTCACTTACCCTCTTTTAAATAGGTACTTGTTGTACTTATGGATCACGCTAGACTTCTTCATCGAGGCGATCTTTTTATTTATGTAAAATTATATTTCTAAAAACTTTCATTACATTACCTATTTCGTAAATTTAAGGGTTTATTGAATAAAGAACCAGAAAAACGGGACATGGACACTCATCGATCATCTCTTCAAGCATATGAAAGGAGATAGTCTACGAATTATCTATATACATATGTAGGGACATACATGTGCGTACGGAGGGTCCGACGCCTTGCAGGGCACCCGCTTGCACAGCGCGGGTTTAAACTGTATGCAACCCATCATCTCAGCCCGTTGAGGTCCACTGCTGGACATAGGCCTCCCCCTGCCGTCTCCACTCCTCCCGATCCTGCACCACTGTCTTCCAGCAGACTTCCTGATGTCGTCCACCCATCTCATCGGTGGACGTCCTTGAGGCCTCTGGTTCCTCGGTCTCCACACCAGAACGCGTTTCGTCCATCTGTCGTCCGTCATTCTGGCTATGTGACCGGCCCATTTCCACTTCAACCAAGCAATTCGCTCCACCACGTCGCAGACCTTTGTCTGGCGTCGGATCCAATCGTCCCTTTTTCGGTCTCTTAATGTTATTCCAAGCATAATCCTCTCCATGCTCCTCTGTGCAACTTGCAGCTTATGGGAGGATTGCTTGGTCAGAGTCATTGTTTCCGCGCCATAAGTAAGGACGGGCTGAATGCATTGGTTGAATACTCGAGTCTTGAGTGAGTTGGGAATGGAGCTTCGGAATGTGGAATTTAGCTTTCCAAAAGCCACCCAAGAGAGATTTATCCTCCTATCCACCTCGCTGGTCTGATTGTCTCTGCCGATGGTGATTTTGTGACCAAGATAAACATAGTTGTCGACTTTTTCCACAAGTAGAATTTTTCCATCCGTGTTGACGTCCATGCAACTCATAACCCACAAAGAACATTAAAAAATATCAACTTTTTGCGCGGAGCTGTATTCAAAAAGTGAATTGCTCTATTAACAGGAGAATTCCGACTTGCATTTGTACGACTACTGCGCATGAGATCTCGCTCTAGGTAGAACCGGAACATACAATCCAAACTCTTTCAAAATGGATTGTATGTATAATATAGTTCCGGAGATCAGCTTGTAAAAGTGCTTGCCCAGAAAAAAACGACAACGAGATCTTTCATCATTCATTCGTTCTGCGTGACCGAGCCCTCGTAAGAGACCTTTCTTAATTTTGTCACTAATGCTTATCTCAGCCTTGCACTCTGCTCTAATTACGACATTAGTGCTCCTGTCACACATAATTTAACCACGCATTTGCTTGAAAGATTGCATTTTAACAGTATTTAATCTACTTTAGTCTCTTTTTCAAACCCCATGCTTCGCTTTCATACATTTCAAACTCCATTATTGGACTGCCAATTCTTAGCTTTTAGTTTGCCAGCTTTTAGCTTATTTGGCAGACCAGGACCATAAGTATGCAGGTATATATTCTAAAAAATGGGTAAAATAATGAACTGCTAATTATTAAATTTAGCCTCTTTCGATAAGCACATATTTATAATTATAACGTAATCACCTACATATCTACTAATTGAATAAGTTAAACTTTTAATATGCAAGTATAATCCATAACATGTTCGCATGCACTCCAATAAAACCTTGAATTATTCGGTATTGAGGAAGTGAGAAGGTATTTATAACATAAGTACGATTTGTAAGTGTTTCGATTCTGATTTAAGCAGAACATAATAGGATGAAGGTGAGGAATGATTGATGAAAACGTATTTAATTATTATAAAGGCTGTATTCCGAAAAGGTTTCGCAAAGTCAAATTCGAGTAAGTAGACCATGAAAATGTTGATATAATAATTAATATAATCAATTAATAACTGACTTTAAAACGTCTTTTCAGCGTCTTTTTATCATACATGACCGAATCATAATTAGAATTAGATCCCTTTCTTGATTTTGTCAATAATGCTCATCTCAGCCTTGTATTCTTCTCTTATTTTGGCATTTGTAACCTATTCTAACCTAATTTATTCCATTTTAAACACAAGTTTTGAGATTAGTTTTGTGTATTATTTAGTTTAAAATTTAAATTATTTACTCATATTTAAGAAGAGTAATAAAAAAATATCAAAAAAACTTTACAGGCACTAGCAGAGAATCAATAAACTGTCGTATTGTAAAAATTATGCCTGACTGACTCATACCCCTTTTCCTAGACACCACAGAATTGTTTGCATCGAAATTCCTAATAAATGAAATAATTATACAATCAGCTCATTTTGCATTAAAAAAGCGATATCTTTTTTTCTAAAGTAAAACATAGTAAATGTTATACCATTTTAAAAAGTACGTAAATTGAACAAATTTTTTAAATAACTTAGCAGGTTAGCGTCATACATTTTTTTTTTCAGAGTAAAGAGTCAAAGTCACCAAATAATTTATTTTAAATTCATTAACCCGGCATTAATATTTTTTCCCGCTAAAGAAAACCAGTATTTTTAATATTTTGGACTGTAATCAACAGAAAGGTTATTCAAGATTGTAAAACTTAAATTAGAATGAGGGAATCCACTGTTTTCTAAAGTAATTTTTTTCTATAAACTTACTATTTAACTAAACAAAAAAAATATATTTAATATTTTTTTATAAGTTATTGATGAAGATACGATTTTTTAAAGTTGCACATTTCAAATACCGCGCTAAATACCAACTATGTACTAACTGCGTCATTTTTGCAGGAGTGACGTCATAAAAACGGGTTGTTTAAGGCCATGGTATTTCTCCAGCCAGTAACAAAACTGTCAAAAATCTATGCAAACTGACGCGGGAAGCACAGATAAAATATACCGTCGACTCAACTGTCATATACTGTTAACAGCTGTTCTAGGTAGACTGAATGGCGGCCATCTTTTTTGCAATAGAAGCTTGTATGTAGATTGTATTCCATATTAAAATGCCATGGAACGCGGCTACGGGGGTTTTAAAAACGGAAACCGGAAATACTACACTTAGATACAAGGAGTGACGTCATTGTTTAAGATTTTGAAATGAATGCTATTTTCAACATTTTTTATTAATTTTTGCGTGCGTTTTTGGGATATTTCATCCCACTTCAAAATTTTTAAATATTCGCGTCTACACGAAAGCATTTTTAAAATTCAATTTCGGGTAGCAGTGGATTTCCTCATTGTAAAAAATGAAAATATTCGGGAAATTCATAAAAGTGGAAATATCTCAAAAACTGAGGCACTTTTACTGAGGTCGAATTTGCATTTTTTGGTGTGTCATGAGCTGGCCTAACACCTCTTAAAAGGAATACCTTGGATTATGGGACACCCTGTTATATCGTCGGCGTCGGTCGATGCATTGCCAAAACGCGAACAACAAAATAATTTGTTTGATAGTTACATCAATTAGCCTTTAGCCAAAAATCGGGTTATCATTTTTTACTTCTTAAATTATTCATTAAGCATGTTTGTGATACTAGTTCAAAGCTTAAAACCTCAATGTATGTGTATTTAAATAATATTTGTACAGGTTCGCATCTATGGCGTTGTATCGACGATATGTTGTGGTCTAGTGATAGATTCGAGGACTCCGGATTAGAATCTCTAAGTTCGAATCCCACTCCAGCACAACTTGTATCTGCTTTCTCGCACAGATATTTCCGACTTTTTCAAAGCATCCCGGAAATTTTAAAATTTTAGTATATCATAAGAACTCAGATGTTTTGGGGTAACTCAACAACTTGCCGTGCAGCTGTCCAAATTTGAAAACATTTTTAGTCTATGGTTTGTAGAGTAAAGCGTAAAAGCGGGCTAAGCTGTGATCGGTTGATACGCGATTGGGTTACGCCTTCATTATGTATTGTCAAATTTCGCTTTTAAAAATCTATTTGATTAAATTATTTTATTTAACCTAACCTATCATTAACCTACTGTATAAATTTTCATAACCTATTATAAAGGATATTGCTTTTAAATAGCCATTTGATTTAAATTATTTTTTAAACCTAACCTATCATTAACCTACTGTATAAATTTCATAACCTATTATAAAGGATATTGCTTTTAAATAGCCACTTGATTTATATTATTTTTTAAAAACCCAACCTATCTTAACCAACTGTATAAATTTCTCTCTTCGACTCTTTTTCTACATCTTGCCTTATCTATGGATTTAGCAATAGACTAGTCCTCATAAAAAACACGGCAAGTTGTTAAGTTACACCGATGTTTTTATTTTTAGCATCTTTTGATCAAGGCTAAAATTATCATCATTAATCAGATTCTCTATGTATGACGTTCGACTTCTCCGATGTATGACTCTAATCTAAATATTTATGACGAATTAACGTAAGCAGCTTCACGATTTATGACGCGATGGCTCGCTTCATTAGCATTCATGCATATTTGAACAACGTAAGAAGACAAGTCATCGATTATTTTTCTAATAATCCTCGCAATAAGTCGTTCAAGACACGAGTTGAGCTGCCCTCGGCTTTGCATATATGCCGATATTAGTTATAAACCTGTCAATATAAATAATATGTTTTCATGGAGTACGTCGCATTACCTGTTCTCCTCTGTGGCTGCGAATCCATCCCTCAACTCAATAGTATTGTGTCTTTTGTGAGGATAGGATGGTCTTTGGATAGGTATTGTGATAGGGTAGTAAATAGTGTCTGCCAGATAGGTTGATAGGATGATAGTGTGAGATGCACACATGCGTTCTGTCTCCTCCCTATTTTCCAGCTAATCCACCCTCCATTGAGGCCCTGACCGTGGATGCACGGGTGGATGTCTGGGGAGGGCGGGATACCGGTCTCCACACGGGTGGTAAGTAATTACTAATAAAATAATGATCGGGGTAGAAACTAACATCCCTACCACTATGTTAATTTGGTCCGACTCTGGTTGGTTTGGGTGATGGAAACAATTACAATTATAAAACATAAATATTATCGAGACAGAGTAGGGGCAATGAAAGCATTTGTTGCGTCTTAACGTAAATTCATCCGTAATTTATAGATCACACCGACAATAGTGAAATAAAAAAATCGGTAAATTTTAGGTACTGAAAAAATGACTTTCGTCTACTGAGTTTACAAAGGCAATCGACAAATGGAATTTACAGCTTCAACTAAAAACAAAAAGAAATTCAATACATTTTTAGCGAAAAATGAAATAAATACAATTCTACTTGAAAATATAAGTCAAGAATCCAGGTCAAATCTAAAGCGCATGGATACTGGAAATGCCGCTCTCACAGAATCAGTAATTGGGGCAATTGCTTTTACGAAACTAGTTTAAGTTCTCTCTTTTAAGTTTGAAAAACAATACATATTTTTTAATACTATTTTTATTAATTTGATTTTTTATATTTTTTGTTTTAATTTGTCTGATAAATTTACATATTGCTATTGTAATAGAGACATTTGAACAAACGGGAAAATTGCGAGTTTTACTGGGACGGCATAGCAAAAAAAAAAAAAAATATATGTTAATCAATCAACATATAAGTTTTCAAAAAAAGTGAATATTGTAGTTTATTTTCTCAAAAAGAACTTTCAAAAACGAAAAATTTGATTTATGATGAAGTTCCTAAAATTTAGTAAAGTTATTTCCAATCTATTGAAAACAGCCTTGTAATCGATATAATATTTGGCGGTATTTCTTAAACAAGTCGTAGTAACGGATATAAGATTGAAGTAGAATGTAGTAGCAGTATAATAATTTTCTATGCTCGTCGCTGCAAATACATAATAAAAAAACTATTGAATACCTACACTCGAGTAAAGTTTAGAAAATGGGATTATCCCAAAAACGGGTACTTGGAGATACTCAAGCCAATGACGTCACAGGCAACGAAACACAGGAAACTTTATCGCGCAGGAACTTTGGTTCGTTCAACGAATTTTTGTAATTATTTAAGGTTTAGTTTTTAATCAATAACATAAATTTGTATTTATATGGTAACAATGGTGTAACAAAGTTAGTCCAACGTTTACTTGATGTTATACAGAGTTAAATTACTCTTTTTTTTTTTCTTGTTATTTTTGAACGAAACTGCGCTGAAAAAAATTTTGAGCACGATACTGAGCTGGTACTTTCTTGTTTATTGAGGATTAGGTAAGTTGCTAGGTATTGGAATCGTAATGGGTAATACAAGAAATCGACTAATATTCAAATGTTCTAATCATTTCGTGCTTAGGAATCCAGTGTTTATAATGCTCACAGATTTCTCACTCAAATATTCACGTTAATATTATATTTATTATACGAAGCCGGCTGCTGTATTAGGCCAATTATCAATTTGTATGCACAGAAGTCGGTTTCCTTAGTAAGGTATGCACATAAATTGCCCAGAATCGATAGGAGTAAGATGAAAGTCTGCCAGCAATGTCTGCTTCGCTTTTCTGCAAAATTATAGAGTTTTATGGTCTGTTGAAAACTGGACGTCTTTCAAAAAATAATTACGTGTGTTCTTTGTGCCACCTGACTTTGTAGTGGTAAAATCCAATTCAGGATGTTGAGAATTGGTGTCTTTAATTTTAGGTATCTGTAGTTTGACTTTCTAAGGAACAAGAGTGAGGCTTCTGTGAAACCATTTCAGGACTATTTTTCTTATCCGTTATGGCGGTAGTGCTGCAAAGGAAAATGTGGAGGTAGCTCGGAGATCTAATAATAGCCATTTTTGATGGGAAAAAAGATTTCAATTTAAGCTTAGGTACATACAGATTCAAGAAAAAAATCAGGTTGTTTTACTTTGGTAAAATGCTGAGAAGATCATTAAGTATGTTTTCTCTTATAATGTTTTCAAGTTAGTTTTACTACTCTTGACTTCTGCTCATAATTTGTGCAGAGAGCACTCGCATTAATCAACACCAAGTGCTCAGTAAGTCTTGATAAAGTTATCAAGACTAAATAAAATTTATTTATTTATTTACAGGAAAACCAACAGTCAAATAATTCAGCTTGTAACATCGAGTTAAAAGAAAACAGAGTTAGACCAATTAGAGGTCTTTTTGGAGGAAGAGCGCTCAACTCTAACAAAATAGGAAAAAAAGCTGTTGGAAAGAAAAATTTCCTGAATAAACTTTTGAGCGGTTAACGGTCTTATTCTTGAGGTCAATGATGTTAAAACCATTAATATCTTTCTTCCTTGGGAATAAATTGGTCGTGGAATCATCCGCGGTATATCCATACTATTTTTTTACATTTTATTACCGTATTTGATTAATGACTTTGCAAACGAGAAAACCATTAGGCTGCAAAAACGATTTGTATTTTTTTTTTTAAATAAATTCTTTTGCACTGAAGATTTGATTTAATTGGTTTCAGAGATTATATGTTTTTAAAGCCAGCGTAATGCGCTCTTTATACAGGACCGAAAATCGTAGGTACAGTTTCATGTTCAGAAAACTGTACAGTCTGTCAAAAGACACGCTAAATATGTATATTTTTTTCGCGCGATTTGTTCAACATTAGTAGTAAGTAGTAATAGTAGTTTAGAATTCCAATTTTTTTTTTTTATAAAAAAATTTCTACTAGAGTGTCCCTTATTTTTCAACTAATTATTTTTTTTAATTTGAAAAACTTTGAGGCCTCGTCGACACGAGTTAAAATCATTGTACACATATAAAATTTCGTATCTGAATAGGCCATAGTAATTGCAAAAAAGATAGAGGGTATGCGTTTTCAAAAATCGAAAAAAGATTTTTTGGTCAAATAAGGGACACCCTACTTTCTACTCTTTGTTATACCTATACTATCTTCAATCGTATTATTTATAAATTGTATTAAGAAAGATTTTTTATTTTTTATATTTTTTTAATTAAATGAAAAGATTTTTTTATAATTTTTAAAATCTTTTAAATTTGGATCTAAAAAAAAACAAAACTCTGCACATGGTTGTGCACCAAATCAGTGCCCTATGCATCATCGGGTGTATCGGATAAAATGATTTACAAGTCACGCCCGTGTGTGGCATCAAGTCAACATTGGAATAACCGGTTCCACAAAAATTACTAGTAGGTAAAAGTCGATTATTTTACAGTGCATCGCTGCATCTGTGCATTGGTGTTGTAATGTGGACATAAGTGGGGTGAGACAGGGTGAATATAAACAATTTTAAACTTTCCAACTGATTTTTAAAAACTAACAGGCCATTTCCCCGAAGGGGTAGGCAGAGAGGAGAACGCCTGGCATACTACGCTTTCTCCACATTCGTACATCTTCTCATGCACGCACGTCGATTATTTCAACTTCTCACATGCCCACTTATTATTATTATTATTATTATTATGGATAATTTATATAGCGCCGTTTTCGTATAAATGTAACTCAAGGGCGCTTCAAATATTGAATTTAAACGGCTCGGGAAATTTAAAGTGAGCGGAAACTCAATTTCTGAGTAGAAAATACCGTTATCAAAATTAATAAAAAGATTTTGAGAACATATAGGTCTTAAGTTTCTTTCACTCTCTCAGTTGTTTTTACTTGTTTTTTCTTGATCACGCCATGTTTTTCTCGGTCTTCCTCGACTCCTACATCCAGGCGCACTCGCATCGTATATTCCTTTAGTCGTTCATCCATCCATAATCTATTTGTAAGAGACCTTCCTTTATTTTGTCGATGATGCTTGCATTATGCTATAATTTCGACATCATGTGTACATAGCTTTACGACAATTCGCCTGAGAGATCGCATTTCAACCGCATTCAATATACTTTCGTCCTTCTTTTCCAAATCCATGCTTCGCTTCTATATACAAGGGTTAGTACCAGGACTCCATTATGAACCGCTAATTTAGCCTCTTGCGATACACACTTATTTGCTGCGACAAACTTTAAAATTAAAATTTTGTAGTACAAGTATCAGGTGGATGTAGTTTGTGTCTTTGTCTTTGGTTGTAACTGATTAAATAAAATAAAAAAAGTATGTTTTATTTCTTGAGAAGATTGTTAAGCATTTTTGGCAATCAATCATTTATTGGTGTAGGTAAGGCTCATCCGAGCTTAATTACTTACTAGAAAACGCCTGAAGATGTCTCTCCAATTTTTATTTGCTTTATATTTTAACCAATATGTTACAAGTATTTGTACACATTAAAAATATTGTTAAAAAGATTTGTTATTTATTTATATTTACCAACGGACAAGCAATTTTGGCACATAAAAATAAGCATATTGCAGTGCCAAGTAATAGAAGTAGTAGTTTTTGGTTCTATAAACCCGACGTTTCTGTTCACCCTGTTATACGGTACCTTTTTTATTATTGAAATGACCAGCGAGTCCGTAGCATAAAGATTGTAATGGAATTCGCTTTCTTGAAGAATATCGAGAGTGAAGTAGATTTCTCAAGGCTGCTTAGGTGATTATTCAGTAGGTACCTAGATTTTTGTAGCGCCCACAAGCGTTTGGAATCGTAGTTCATTGATTCGTCTCAAGGTGGACACAACATGAATGCTGACCTTAAGGTACAAGGAAATTCATTGATATTTCGACCGGATTAATGAATAAATAATAGACAAACGTTTTCATTTTATAAAACTGTTGACTGTGTCAACTTGCACACTCTCACCAACAAGACAGAAAACTGTACAGTAGGATTGTGCAGTTTGCAAAAAGATCCGTATAAAAAAAAAAGAATATTGAAGATGCTCGCGGTCGGGGCTCTGATCATGACGTTTGGCTGACATTGCTCGATTCAGTACCGACTCGGTAATAAGCGACGTGATAACGATTTCTTACCCATGGATGTTTAACGTTTTCGCGATCAACAATGGAACTCGCCGTTAAAAGTTATCGATCGGATTATTAAACGAGCACATACTAGTCGCGAGCCATTTCCCGAGATTTATCTTATTCGCACAAATCTTTATTTATACTTTATAATTTAGCCGGTTTTCGGCAAGCCAATATTGAGAAAAGCAGTCGAAATAAAAAAAATCCGACAAGCGCGATGATTTGACATTTGACATAAGGCCGCGATTATATAGCGCGGCCTATGTCAACGGTCACCGCTCGGCTCTTCGGCTCCGCAGGCTTCAGATCAGTCAATGCTCGCGTATTAAACGTTATGTCATTGGGATCGCTCAAAATCGTTAGAATTAGCACGTGAATAGCACGCTTTTAACTACGTCGATAGTTATCTGTGCTTGAGCTACTGACAGTTAATGTTTTTCATGTAAATGTTTAGTAGATATTGGTATGTGGAATGCTTTTCATATTTACATTATTAGTTATATATACAATTTCCTGTGCGCAAACATACGATAGTAGCTTACGATCACGCTTAAAAAATACACATATTTAGCGTGTCTTTTAACAGACTGAACAAAGTTTAAAGTGCGCATAACTGCTAGCTTCCCATACTTTATGCTTTATCCTATGTGTCTCAATTTAAAGCGCATAGCAGTTTGAAAGCGATTTCAAAGACATCTATTTTATTTATTTATATTTACTGACGGACGCGTCCATTTTAATATATAAAAATAAGTATATAATAGGGAACGCAGTAAATAAAGCGACAGAAGATTATAAATCAGTAAAGTTGATAGACAATAAAATTGTAGACACACTCAAGACAGGATAGGGTCTACTCCAGTGAATGTTTAAATCTTGATAGACTTTTTTTAGAAATAATTATTAAAAACAAGTATTACATAATAAACTTAAAGCGCTATATCGCGCCAAACAAGACTCATTTTTCGACGCGTTTTTAATACTGAGGTGACTTTAGGTTTTACTTTAGAATGATCTTCAGCAGTAGCTCAATCACAGATAACTATCGACGTAGTTAAAAACGTGCTAATCACGTGCTAACGCTAACGATTTGAGCGATCACAATGACATACGTTCAATACCGCGATCGCTGAGCCGAACATCTGAGCCGAGCGGAGCCGAACTACGCTATATCACGGCCGTACGTCAAACGTCAAATCATCGCGCTTGTCGGATTTTTTTATTATGTCGACTGCTTTTCTCAATATTTGGCTTGTCGAAAACCGGCTAAATTTATTATAAAGATTGAATGAAGATTTGTGCGAATAAGATATATCTCGGGAAATGGCTCGCGACTAGTATGCGCTCGTTTAATAATCCCGATCGATAACTTTTAACGCGTGTTCCATTGTGATCGCGAAAAACCTTAAACATCCATGGGTAAGAATTCGTTATCACGTCGCTTTATTACCGAGTCGGTAGTGATCTGTGATCGAGCAACACAGGTGTATGGTATGTACAAAGGATAGTATTAATGAAGTGAAATTTAACTTGTCATATTATACAAGCTAAATAAAATACAAGTAAAATTTAGTTTAATATGTTGAAAATTAACTAACTAACTAACCATCACGCCATTTCCCCGTAGGGGTAGGCAGAGAGGATAGAACGCCATGCTATATTTATTGAATATTAAATAAGTAAGTGAAATAAAACTTACAATTTGACATCTCAACAGAGACGAGAAGTTTGGAAGGGGATATGGATATCTAGCGTTTACAGGGCTTATAACCTGTCATTGGCTGGGTTAGTGGCACTTGATGTATTACAACATTCCCCATTTCACGTAGTATTTGATATCCATATCTGCCAATTATCAGAACTTGTATATATACAGTGAAATGGCGCGACGCTACAAATAAGTGTTGGGACACACTCAATATGTTGTTTGAAATAAAACTTTTATTTGAGTTAAATAATAATAATAATAGTGTTTATTCCAGCATAACTAATGCAGTTTGTGCAATACTTAGTTAGCCATAGCATAGGTAAAATACAATACATATATATTTCATAACTCAACTAATCATTAATTACAATAAAAATAATAAAAAAACTAAAAATAAGAGTTGTAATTTTAAGAAAAGAAAAAAATGTCAGTTCACTGGTGTTTGGACACACAACATTACACTCCAAAGCTGCCACATGTCCAATTCCATCTGTGTTGCACAAGCTGTTGTGCTGATGATGAGGTTGGAGCTTTTTCATCAGCCTCTCCCGAAAGCCTGCAACTCGGTGTCTCAGTTAGCCCATCCAGTTTGGGATGCGTGCTGTAGCAAACATACCACTAAGCGCTACAGTGACGGGGTATTTCATCAGGGCTCTATACCCATTGTTGTAGCATACCTTCATGTGCCCTCGCGTTTACCAGTGTATAATTATACCATAGCTCACTGCCATATTGCTGCGTACACAGTACTTGGAATAATGTAGAAGTTGTAGAATATTAACCCTTGAAATAATGTTTTTGAAACGATCCACGGGATCCGGCGATGTGACCTCAGGTTTACCCCTACAAAATGTTGATTCATATCTTTTAAATTGATGTTTTTTTTTATAAATATTTTTATTATCAGCGTGTAGTTAGTATCTCCGTCTGTTCATAATAGCTCATTTTAATTTTTTTAAAGCTGAAATTGCGCATTAAAAAATCATAAAATCCCAAAATACACGATGTTTGTATGAAATTTCTGAAACATGCAGGTACAAAAATATTTGTGATGAAGTGATGTTTCGAAAGAGTACAGCGAAAGACCTATATGTTCTCTAAATCTTTTGATTAATTTTGATAATGGTATTTTCTACTCAGAAATTGAGTTTTCACTCATTTTAAATTTCCCGAGCCGTTAAATTCAATATTTGAAGCGCCCTTGAGGTATATTTATACGAAAACGGCGCCATATAAATTATCTATAATAATAATAATACCCACACAAACTGTTGATTCACGACTATAAAACTATATTTTTCACTTACATTTTTTATCGGTGTTTAGTCAAGTATTTCTGTCTGTCAAAAAAACTCATTTAATTTTTTTTAAAGCTGAAAAACGCATAAAAAATTATTCGTTAAATCTGTTTAGGTACTGCGAAATACACGATGTCGTATGAAATTTCTGAAATATGCAGGTTGCGAATATATTTAAGTTAAAATTCTTATATGTATAAAATTTATTTTTTTTCCGTGTAAAAAAGCTTGATTGAAGATTAACGAAAATGCCAGTGTTATATTTTGATTATTTACGGAGATATTAATTATTTTTAGTGATATTTTAATTTTACAAGCTAGGGATTATTCAAATAAGTGAACGATTTTATCTCACACTTTTTTTAAACTTACACTGGAAGTCGTCCAGATCCCGTCTGATTGACAGTGATTCGGGAAAATGGCGTGATGGTTAGTTAGTTAATTATTAAAGTAATAATAATTGTGTGTTATAATTATTTTATTCGATAATCGGACCTTAAAGCCATTATAAATCCTTGAAGGCGTCCATTCTGGGTAGCTCGCGAACTGAAATTTGGGTCATTGAGAAAATTATCATAAAATTGCTGTTTCGTAATATAGACACCCTTGGCTGGCTGATTTGCCAAACGAAACTGCACGGATGAGTTTTATTTGACAATTTCAAAATCGATACATTACTACGAATTTTATTATTGGATAATTTATATAGCGCCGTTTTCGTATAAATATACCTCAAGGGCGCTTCAAATATTGAATTTAGCGGCTCGGGAAATTTAAAGTGAATGAAAACTGAAAATCTGAGTAGAAAATACAATTATCAAAATTAATCAAAAGATTTAGGGAACATAATGGGTCTAAGGGTATTTTCTTTCGAAACATCGCTTCACTCTCACAGTTGGTCATTTCTTCTGAAATCTCGAGAGCATTCCAGCCCGCAACCGCAAAAGCGCGCTCCCCAAATTTTGTGCGCTGGCGGCTCGGATCGGTTAAGATGTAGCTACTGGTACTTTACTTTATCAACACCCAATGGTGCATAGGGAACTGCATATCGGCACACCAAGTGCAGTGTATCTTGATCATTCTATTTTATTGAAGGTGAGATCCACTCTGTCTTGACATACTTCCTTTGCTTCCTCTACATTCATACATTTCTCATGCACATACGCGATTATTCCGACTTTTACATGTCCACTTTTAAGTACTTGTCGTACTTGGTCATGCCATGTCTTTCTCGGCCTTCCTCGGCTTCTACATCCAGGCACACTTGCATTTAAACTTCTTTTAGCCGTTCTTTCATCACTCATTCGCTCCACATGACCAAACCATCGTAAAAGCCCTTTCTTAATTTTGTCGATAATGCTTATCTCAGCCTTGCACTCTGCTCTATTTTCGACATTTGTACACCTATCATACATAGTCTTACCACACACTGAGAGATCGCATTTCAACAGCATTCAGTTACTTTCATCCTTTCTTTTCCAACACCACGCTTCACTACCATACATAAGGGTTGGTACCAGAACTCCGTTGTGTACTGCCAATTTTGCTTCCTTCGATAAGTTCTTATTTGCCACGATCGACTTCTGTTCTCTCAATATCCTTATACGCATTTCCGTCTCTTGTAAACGTACATCCCAAATATACAAATTCTTGTTAGACGCAGGTGTTATCATTACATTTCCCACGAAAAAGGCGCTTTATAAATCATCCTATTAAATGCGGATAAGGGAAAATAGTAGGATCTAATATGCTACATCTTAAATTAAAAACTCAAATATTCAAAAACAGATTTGGATAAGAAAAACAGATAGCATAAATAAAAGAACTTACTATGTACTACACGCTCTCATCCGCACCCAATGGTGCATAGGGCACTGCATTGGTACACCAAGTGCATTGAATCTTAATAATAATTTGTTACATTATACAGGGTGTAACAAAACTCGATGTACAAGCGGGAAACCACAGAATCCTACATAATATTCGTAGTCGATTTCGTAGAATCTTTATTTTTTATTTGACGCTTTTAATTATTTTTTTAAAATTAACAACCTCCACTCGTATGCGAGACATTTTGGCATTTTTACAAAAATGAAATAATTTAACAACGGAGAAAGTGTGGATTTAATTTCTGGGCTATGTAACAGTATTCTATATAGAAGTGTGGCAATAACCTCTAGCTGCTGGTAAAGATCAGTAAACATTTACAAAATAAAAAGTGATGAGGGGTGATTATTCAAATACTTAAATGTAGGAAAATAACTTTATTTATTCAAATATTTTTACTATTCAATCTTTATAAGCAAGTAATTTTGGGCGAGTAAAAATTTAACGTTAAGGGGAAATGTATCCCTCAGTTTACGAGAAAATTGAGTATGTACAAAGTTATTTTTTTTTGCAAATCGTTATAAAATATGACGTATTTAGTCAAATTTCCACTATCCATAAAGAAAACAAAATTTTTAAAACGCGTTTTAATAAACAGTTTTCGGAACTTAATAAATCGCAATTTTGACTTGTGATACTTTTTGTTGAGAAGAAAAAAAATATTTTTTCCATAGCTTCATCATGACCAAGTCAAGGAACACAACAACGTCTTCAAATGCACCCCATGTAGACAGTCACCTGGGTGGTGGGGGTTAAATCCAGCCCCCCCATTTTCCCGCTTATGTACATCACAGTTTTGTTACATATTGTATATTAATTTACTTATCACACATTAGCGGCTTGTACGAGTATAATATACCGTTGTAAATAAATGCACAATATTGCATATTCGTTATCATGATTAATGAACTAAACAGGTGCAGATAATCGTCACGGATTGCAGTCTGACATTACTCATGTTTGCATAAGGAATAATCTAATGCATTTTATTTTATTTATACAAGTATCTGATTTAACATTGAAGACCAGGAAAAGCGTATTATTTATTTATTTATTAGGGAAATCCAACAGCGAAACACTTATCGTAAAATAAAGGATATATTGGATAATTCATATCGAATTGGAAAAATCAGAGTTCCAGCAAAATACGTCGGGAAAAAAAGTGTAATGCCCGCTGTATACGGGACAGTTTCTTGTTCAGTCAAACTAACACAGTTTTTTGTGATAGAAAACTGTGCAGTCTGTCAAACTTTGTCAAAAGACACGCTAAATATGTGCTATTTTTGAAACGAGATTTGTAAGTTTTAAATCGTATGTTTGCTCTCAGGAAATTGTATATTTTGCTAATAATGTAAATATTTTATTGGTTTTTACGTATTAAAAGCATACAATAAAACCAATGTCTACTTAAACGTTTACATAAAAAACATTAACTGTCATGTCAGCTTTAAATCTGACATAAGCACGCATTTTTTTAAAAAGTTTTCGTTGTATACGGGACCTTTTTCAGATGCATAGAAATTGCGCAGAAAATGTTGTCCCGTATATATGCGGGCTTACGTAACAAACGAGTTTTGGGTCGCTGCATTTTTAACAGTATTAAAATCTGTTCTGGAGATGGATCTTTACTCGGTTAAACAAAAAATTCCGCCTTTTAAACTCCTGCGTCACTACCTGTTCTCCTTGTGGCTAAATTTGGCCCATAACAGCCAAGAAGCAGATCTAATGTTTTGAGAATAGGTGTCTTAGAAGAATTTTAGGTGTGCGGTGGTTTGACTTTGTAAGGAACACAGAGGTGAGGCAACGGACACAGCAACCCTTGGTATCTATTCTGTCATCCCGGCGAAGGCGTTTTGGCTAGCTAGGCCATATAATACGTATTAGCCTCCAAAGAGCTTAACCATGCTTGCCTATTTTACAAGGCATCAGGTTCTCGGCGTCCTGGTCGTCCACTGTTGATCCTACATCGTCGGCAGTTTTGCGTCAGAGCTGCGGGACGTGGACTTAACTAGGGAGGATGCACAGGAGCTGGCGGCCGATCGCTTGACCTGGAGGCAGTTTGTGGATTCCTGGAATAATAAACCCATGCTAGGCTGATATCAGATATTATTGATATCCAACAGATGACAGAGAAACTCTGGAAACGAATGTGGTTTAGGTAGGCGTTTACAGGGCTTATGACCTGTCATTGGCTGGGTTAAGTGGCCAATTGACGTTCTACAACATTTCCCATGTCCGCCCATCATCTGATAACCATATATGACAAAGTTTGGAACTAACTTTTATTTGAAATCGTCTTCGTCGTTCCGCTTTACAGAAATTTTTCTATGCTGGGTGTCATCTGTTGAGAAGATTGCAAAGCATTTTAATGACAATCATCTTTTTATTACTCCTATGGTAATGCCCTATCGAGCTTTATTACTTACTTAATATATAGTCACTTAAATTATACGTAGTTCCACAATTTGACATAAAAATGTTATCAGATGATTATCGGAATGGGGAATGTTGTAGTGCGTCAATTTGCACCCCACTTATAAAGCGGCACGCTATTTAGTCTTAAGCCCTGTAAACGCCTAGATAACCCACATTCTTTCCCAGAGTTTCTCTGTACTGTTGGGATATTAAAATATCTGATATCTGCCAAGCTTGGGTATAATCCAAGTATTTTGTAAATACAAATTTTTTTAATTATTTGTTTAAAAAAGATAATAATATTACCTACGAGTATATTAACTTAACTCAGTGGTACTACATATATCTCCAACTGATCAAGCAGCAGATAATAAAAATATGCATACATGAAATTCAAATGGCGAAACGGGTTTGGTTTTTGTCCGATCGTTGAAAATCAATGATTATCATGTAGAAAAGGTGGGGTTTTTTTGGTGTTGGTATGTCCAAAAAAAGGGTGGAATTCGTAATATCAAATTAGACTTGTCAATATAAATGATTCGTTTGTGTGGAAGCAGGATGCATTAATTGCATTCGGTAAATATATTAGGTAGCAATTACATATGAAATTGGCGTTTTGTATGGGAGAAACATAAAGTTCATTTTTTTTTTTATATATAAATCGCTTAAGTCGGGGAAGATGCTAATGGGGGAAAGAGTGAACAAGCTAAATAAAATATTTTTACAATTTAATCGTTAGATGTCCACTGTAATGACCGTTTTAGTGGTCACTCATCAGTAGCCGACTGCATGATGTAAAGTACGGAGTTTATTAAAATTGTGTTTTAAGAAAATTTACTGTGGAAAAATGAGGTATTTACCCTTTTTTAGTCTATATATTTTAAGCATAAATTTCAATTGACCGTTATTATTTGGGAAATGTATTTTTATTATTATTTCGTTAGGTTTTTTACATAAAATAACATGTTTTTGCGGACAAGATTTTGTTGTTTATTGAAGGTTATGTTGTGTACTCGTTGGCATTTTTTAGTGAGTTTTGGGCATCTATCCCCATCGATGGGGGAAGATGCCATGTTTGAATAGACATGCACATCCAATCAGGATATCTGTGACATTTGCTTCAAGTCTTAGTATGTTTTACTTGTGGCATCTTACCCGACGAAATGGGGAAATGATTTTATTTTTTTCGAAACGGGAATCAATAAAATCTTTGAAGTCGGTTTGCCCCATCGGAGTTGAATTTTTTCCCTTGCAAGAAGTTATCCAAATTTCGAAAAAAATAGTTATCTGCAAGGTCCGGAGAGTACGGTGGATGTCTTAGACATTCCAATTGAAGCTCTTCTAATTTGTAATATTATATTTTTAAAAAATCAACTTTATGTTCCTCCCATACAAAACGCCAATTTCATATGTAAGGACCTAATTCAAGCTTTTTCACCTTCCCAATTTGCTTCAAGTGGATTAAAACAGTTTTATCACTAACACCGCAGCCTGCAGCTAACTCGACATGGTTTGCGATGGATCCGCTTCCACAATAGCCTTCAATTCTTCATTATCAACTTTGGTCTCCGGCCGTCGACGGGGCTTGTTCTGCAGGTCGAAATTTCCAGAACGAAAACGTTGGAACCAAAAACGCACTGTGTTTTCTTTTGCGGCACCGTCGCCATACACATCATTAATCCTTCGAGCCATTTCTGCAGCACTGGTGTCACGGTGGAACTCGTACTCGTAAATAACGCGATATTTCAAGTTTTCCATTTTGTAAGCTGAGTGACGCAAAGAAAAAAACAATTGAGGAAAAAACCAATGAGTTATTATTTTCAAAACACAAATACTTGAGTAAATAGCTGTATAAATTTGAATTTGGAATTCCTAACCAAAGAGAAGATATTTGAGATCAAAGTTGCCAGTACGGCAAAACGCCAATTTCATCTGTAAGGACCTAATATAAGAATATTATCCCCGACATTATTGATCATTATCACTTGTTTCTAATTAATAATTAGTCAATAAACCAATAAAATTAAATTTTTAGCGTGAACAAAAAATGGAGCACTGTAGATTTTGTGCATACATAACGGCTTCTTTTAAAAGTTTACTACAGATATTCATGTATTCAATAAATAAAATCTCCCAAAGTGAGATTATCTATGTCTTGTTATATACACGTATACCTAAAACTAGGTATTTCTTGAGTACCATAATTTATTGCGAGCCATCCTTGGATACAAATGTTCATTATCACCGTAATATAATTGTTTGTTTAGCGTAAAATTTAATAGCAAATTAAGGTATTTTTCAGGATCCAATTCCCTTAAAATACGCAAAAAATACTAACTAACTAACTTACCATCACGCCATTTCCCCGAAGGGGTAGGCAGAGATGATAGAACGCCACACCACTCTGTCCTGGCACACTTCCTTTGCTTCCTCCACATTCATACATATTCTCATGACCACATGACCACTATCAAGTATTTGTTGTACTTGATCATGCCATGTCTTTCTCGGCTTCTACAACCAGACACACTCCCATCGTTTAGCCGTTCTTTCAACATTCATTCGCTCCACATGACCGAACCATCGCAGAAGACCTTAGTTTTGTCGATAATGCTTATCTCAGCCTTGCATTCTGCTCTAATTTCAACATTAGGGCGCCTGTCATACATGGTTTTTCCACACATTAGACTGAGAGATAAAAAAAATACCTACTCTGCCCTTTTAGGCATTAATTCGTCCTCTACTATTTGTTAAGTTAATCCCAATGCATGTTTTAGCAATTGCACCGTTGTGAAATTACAATATTAAAAACTTTTGGCTGTCTGTAAAGTCGGTTTACGGACGATAATTTCACGTGATAACTTCATAAGAAAACATTGATGAAAAATAGCACACTTTTATAAATTGAATTGATTTATTATTACTAAATTATCATTATTTCGTAAAATACAAAGCAGGAGTTAATTGAAAATTACATTTTTTCCATAAATTAACATTTTTTTGCACTCGTTAATTGAAACACTGAAATCCAAACAGTCTTACAATCCGTTCGGCAAGTATTTCGTTAAAGATTACTTTCGGCTGCTGTCTCCCTTCTACTCGGACGCATCGACCGATGGAGTGGAAGAGAGATAGATGCGTCACAAACGAACGCTTAGGCCGATCGTGCCTCTCTTTTGCTTGTTCCGCGCTCTCGCCTGCACACTCGGTTCAGGCGGAACGCGACAATGAGTCATGCTCTTTCGTGTGTATCGATTTATTAGACGTTATCACGTCAAAAAAAAGATAGTTATATTAACAAATAAAATTGGGAGTGGGGCACGAGCCCTTGACTCCTTGTTGAGTAACCACACTCGAGTAAAATGGCATTTTATCCTCACTTCTTACGCTCATAACGTAACGACCATTTGTAAATAATACGTGATGAAATTTAAAACAATGCAAATGCAAAATAATTACTACTATCGAGGCATAAAATATTTCAATAAACTACCATTAGAACTAAAAAAAAAAAATAATATATCAAAAAAATTAATAAACAAATCAAAATTTTATTCACAAACAATTACCAAACATAAAAAAAAAAAAAAAAAAAAATTGTTTATTTTGCATTACCTAGATTATTCTTTTTAATTTACCGACTATGATTACTACCTAGCTTGCTTTCTAAATTGTTTAACTTTGCACTACATAGATTTATTTTTAATTTACCCACTATGATTACTACTTAACTTGTTTACTTATTGTTTATTTTGCACTACCTAGACTTATTTTTAATTTACCTACTATAATTACTATGTATATTTTAGCGTAATCTCCCTCACCAAGCACAAGAGCCTGTCTTTTTTATTGGTGAGGTATAGCGTTAAGTTCCAATATTGTACCTATAATTATGTCTAAGTATTGTATTATTTTATTTGTAAAAATATGAAATAAATATGAAATAAAATAAGAAAATAAAAAAAAATCTAGTTTGAAACGGAAGCAGAATGCAATATTGTTTAAGTTATCAACCCCGAAATATGTCCGTGAGTTATAATAACTCGTTTTAACACACAATGCTAGTAGTTAGCTGATTATAACTCTTCTGTTTGAAGCCTCAGGCTATGGTTTTGTAAGTTGAAGGCTGTTCACGTCAAATAGAAGAAAGATTTGTATTAATTTAACTTAACTCGGAGTAGCTATTAAATGTTACTTTGATTAAACTTTTTAAATATTTCCATGGCGGTTAAAACCATTAGTTGTATTTTCGGAAACGTTTGGATTTAAAGAAATTATTCAATAATTTATATTTATTGTTTTGAAAAATCGTGTCTTACCACACATTCGCCTGAGAGATCGCATTTCAACAGCATTCAGTCTACTTTCATCCTTATTTTTCCAACAACACGCTTCACTACCATACTATAAGGGTTGGTACCAGTACTCCGTTGTGTACTGCCAGTTTTGCTTCTTTCGATAAGTTCTTATTTGGCACTATCGATTTTAAGGCACCATTAACTCTGTTTCCGGCACTAATCCTTCTCTCGATGTCCTTATCCACATTTATCAATTACGATTATAATAAGAAAATATCGATAAATTAAACTAAACATCAAATAAACTGGAATATAAATATATCGTTTCATAAGTTTTCTTTTAAATTGACGATGATATTTATTTTATTTCACAACTTCTTAATCTTTAAGATTCTTACGTTTTATGTTTCTCTAATATGTGCTTTGTATTATATATGGTATTTATTATAACAGATGACTAGGTATTTAACATAAAGGACTTTTACTTAACGAATCAAGTGTGAGTGGTTATCCTTGGTCACAAAAATGTTTCAATATGTCGATAATTGGATTTTCCGCGTTTTTCGACCTTATCACAGGTACAAAAATTAATTTAACAGAAATCAATTAATTAAAATAAAAACCATCAGCCGTTACATTGATTTCTTCTTCTTCTTCTTCATCAGCCATTGTTCGTCCACTGCTGGACATAGGCCTCCCCCATATTGGTCCACTGCTTTCTGTCCTGGGCCTCGAGCTGCCATCTGGATCCTGCAGTACTTTTTATGTCATCTGTCCATTTTCTTGGTGGTCTTCCTACAGGTCTCCTTGCAGCTCTAGGTCTCCAGTTCAGCAGGCGTTTCGTCCATCGGTCCTCACTCTGGCGTGCCACATGTCCAGCCCATGTCCACTTCAGCTGGGAGATAGCTTTTATGACGTCTATGACTCTAGTCCGTCTTCTTATCTCCTCGTTAGGGACATGGTCTCTACATTGATTTATATAACCGAATTTTCGAAGTATGGAGTTTGTAGGAAAAATAAGTGCGAAAGTAGATTGAATGCAGTTGAAATGCGATCTCTCCGCGAATATGTGGTAAAACTATGAATAATACAAAATAAAAAATAATTAAAAAATTGTATATGAATCAAAATGAACATGACCGTGAAACTAGAAATAAAAATAAACTAGGGCTACCATTTCGGAAAAAAGCTAATTCGCAAAATTCTCTGATGCACCGAGCAGTGAAAATGTATGAAGGAATTCCAGAAGAGATAAAAAAAGAAAAAAATGTGTTTTTATTTAAATCTAGATTAAGAAAATAATATTAGATAATTATGTGTAAGGTTTTGCTATTTGTATTAACTAATAAGTGTTAATATTAGGACATACGTAAAAAATAGGTATGTACTATTTTAATAACAAATAAATAAATAGGTGCACTAATGTCGAAATAAGAGCAGAATGCGCGGCTGAGATAAGCATTATCGACAAAATTAAGAAAGGTCTCTTAAGATGGTTCTGTCATGTAGAGCGAATGGATTATGAAAGAACGGCTAAAAGAATATATGATGCGACTGTGCCTGGATATAGAAGTCGAGAAAGGCCGAGAAAGACATGGCATGGTCAAGTAAAACCAGTGCTTGAAAGTGCATGTAAGAAGTCGGAATAATCGACGTGCGTGCATGAGAAGATGAATGAATGTGGATGAAGCAAGAGAAGTGTGCCAGGAGAGAGTGGTGTGGCGTTCTACCCTCTCTACCTACCCCTTCGGGGAAATGGTTAGTTAGTTAGTTTAGTTACTTCACTTGGTGTATAATTACAATGCCCTAAACACCATTAAGTGTGGAAAAGGAAACAGAAGAAAAATTATTAAATTTATAATATTTTGACTTCATACCAAATCGTTATTTACTTAGGTTTAGGTGTATTAAGTAATGTACAAATAATATTAAGAAACAATAAAAACATTATCTCTTGAAAAAATAGATTAAACGGTAGGTACACAAAACTACCTTTGTCCAACAAGGTCTTCATATGCGTGTGTTAAAACTGCGTACATACCTACTTCAATACGTTAGTAATTAGGCCAAGTTTACACAAACAGCAATTAGTTAAAGCAAAAAAAATCCTATATCCGATGGCTAAGACGAGGCTTCAAAAGAAGATAATCTTTGTTCGCCATTAAGGCGCATATTACACTGGATCAGAATTCGATTTTTACCTAAGATGTGATATACTTTTCAAGCAAAAACTCCATACCCACTTTGTTTTAGAAGGGTTATTTTACAAAATCCACCCGGTTAAGAGCATACCTCACCACGTGACTCGCGGCCGCTTCCCATACAAACGTATTCCTCGATTTTCTCCCTGGAATTTAACATCAGAGCAATGATTTTTTCACACAATTTAGATATCGACCAGATTCGTGTTTGTATCATCTTATTTTGACATGATAACGTCTAATAAATCGATGAACGCCGGCTGCACACACGAAAAAGCATGACTCATTGTCACGTTCACGCGGAACAAGCGATAGAGAGGCACGATCGGCCTAAGCGTTTGTGACGCATCTATCTCTCTTCCACTCCATCGGCCGATGCGTCCGAGTAGAAGGGAGACAGCAGCAGCAAACAAGCCACAAAGTGAAAGTGAAATTAACGAGTGCAAAAAAAAATGATAATTTATGGAAAAAATTTATGGAAAAAATGTAATTTTTAATTCACTCCTGCTTTGTATTATACAAAATAATGATAATTCTGTAATAATAATTCAATTCAATTCATAAAAGTATGCTATTTTTCATCATTTTTTTCTTATGTTTTCTTAACGCTAACGATTTGAGCGATCACAATGACATACCGTTCAATACCGCGATCGCTGAGCCGATCATTGACGATCTGAGCCGAGGGGAGCCGATCTACGCTATATCGCGGCCTTACGTCAAACGTCAAATCATCGCGCTTGTCGGATTTTTTATTATGTCGACTGCTTTTCTCAATATTTGGCTTGTCGAAAACCGGCTAAATTATAATAAAGATTGAATGAAGATTTGTGCGAGTAAGATATATCTCGGGAAATGGCTCGCGACTAGTATGCGCTCGTTTAATAATCCCGATCGATAACTTTTAACGCGTGTTCCATTGTGATCGCGAAAACGTTAAACATCAATGGGTAAGAAATCGTTATCACGTAGCTTATTACTGAGTCGGTACTGATCTGTGATCGAGCAACTGGTCGATATCTAAAATGTGTGAAAAAATCATTGCTCTAATGTTAAATTTCGGGGAGAAAATCGAGGAAAACGTTTGTATGAAACCTCTATAGTTAAAATTCTGAAAATGTAATGTTTTACATTTAAGATGTTAGAAATTTTGTTGTATTCACAATGGAATTCGCTAAATGATTAATAAAAAATAATGCCAAATGAGCTGGCTTAAATATTCTCGAATTTATGTCTTGTATCAACTCGACTTAATGTGAAAATTGCTACCCATGTGATGTATAAAAGTATGTTCTAGGTAGACATAGAGTTGTAGCCAGTTTGGGTAAGGAGTAAGGATAAATATCGATTAGCTCTTATATTTATTATTTAGGATAATTTATGTAGCGCCGTTTTCTTACGACTATACCTCAAAAACTCGTAGTACAACCCGAACATTGGTGAATCTACATCGTATTTGGAGACGATTGTGTAATGTCTTTTAAACTAAATTTGAAAAAAAAATGTTTTCATAAATGTTTTCATAAGTATGGCAACTTAAGTAAAATTGCTTAAATCTTATTATTAAAACGCGTTTTTTAATTTTGTTTTCCGTATCGGTAGTATTAATTTGAATAAATACATGATATTTGATAACAATTTGCAAAAAAAAATCGAAAAAAAAAGTCAACTTACAACTCAATTTTCTCGAAAACCAAGGGTCAAATAAAAAAAAATTATTCTACAAAATCGACTCCAAATATTATGCAGATTCACTGGTTTCCCGCTTCTACGTCGAGTTTTGTTACACCCTGTATAATTTTCATGATGATAATTTGATGCTTTGGACTGGCACTGAAGCGTAAGACTGATCACATTGACTTGATGTAGTAAAAAGTGATCGAGGAACACTGCACGTGATGTGCCCTATGCACCATCGGCTTCGGATCAAAAAAAGTAGTTCATAATTTGTTGGCCTAATTATTTTTTATGGGCTGTTTAGATAGGAACAATGTCATCATTGATAATTTCAATACTGTTTTGGTGGCAGTTAACATCGGCTGGATTAGAGGTCGCACGTAGCCTTAAGTTGCGTGTTCGAATCCCATTCAAGATCAAATGTAATCTATTATTTATATGCAATACTAATCACATAAACATATGACATGAATACTAATGAGATGTCTCATTCCAGCAACCTAAACCAACACCGTCACAATAGATCTACACATGTAGCACTGACGTCAGGAGCTTAACGCTCTGACTCACGCCATACACGGTTTAACAAAACTCGTAGCACAACCCGAAAACTGGTGAATCTGAATGTGTAATATGACTTTTGAATCTGACCTTGAAAAAAAAAATTTTTTTCTTACCATCAAAGATTTCATAAGTACCTACCGCAGATTATGGAAAATTGCACGAATTGGGTGGTTCCCGATAGCATGAATATCCTTGAAAACGTTATAAATATTTAAAGTATATTTTAACAATTCCAACGATATAAAACACAATGATCAAAAATTTTGTTTTCATTTATAAATTTATGTTTTAAAAACACGAAATTACGAGTGACTTTTAACGCCCGTTATTGGCTAATGACGTCATACCCGTTCATTATGAAAGGCGGGAAAATTCATTACGAAGTGAGCGCCCATATTGATGTGACGTCACACCCCATGCGCGCCAAATGGAGGATTTTGCGAGCGATTTGAAAAAGCGCTATTTCAAACCGCGCTAGAAAATTCATACGACATCGTAAAAATTAAAAAAAAATTCCCTTGATATTGTTATTTTTCAATCAATTTTTTTTAAAAAAAAATAGAAAATCTGAAAGAACCGAATTCTCATTAAAATGCGTGCTTTGATTTTATTTTCTTTATGGATAGTATTAATTTGACCAAACAAATGATATTTTATAACAAAGTGTAAAAAAATATCCAAAAAAACTTATTTTTCAATTTTCTCTAAAACTATGGGTCAAATAAAAATAAAAAAATCTACAAAATCAACTCCAAATATGATGTAGATTCACCGCTTATACATCGAGTTTTGTTACACTAACTAACTAACCATCATGCCGTTTCCCCGTAGAGGTAGGCAGAGAGGATAGAACGCCATACCACTCTGTCCTGGCATACTTCCTTTGCTTTCTCTACATTCATACATCTTCTCATGCACATACGCCGATTATTCCGACTTTTCACATGTCCACTTTCAAGTACTTGTTGTACTTGGTCATGCCATGTCTTTTTTCGCCTTTCTCGGCTCCTACATCCAGGCACACTTGCATTTAAACTTCTTTTAGCCGTTCTTTCGTCACTCATTCGCTCCACATGACCAAACCATCGTAAAAGGTTATTTTTATCGATAATGCTTATCTCAGCCTCGCACTCTGCTCTAATTTGGACATTTGTACACCTATCATACATAGTCTTACCACACATAGATCGCATTTCAACAGCATTCAGTCTACTTTCATCCTTCTTTTTCCAACACCACGCTTCACTACCATACATAAGGGTTGGTACCAGAACTCCGTTGTGTACTATATTATTATGTTATTTCTTTTTTTTTTCTGTTAACTAGAATAAAATGTATATTTTCTAAATAAGGGGTTATAAAAAATAATAAATAAAAAAATGTCTTCGTATTTGGACATGTTATTTTCTTAAGCATTTTCATACAAACTGTATGACTCAATCACTTTAATTTCGTATGAGATAGCAGTTGCATGACTTTTGCAATTATATAATATTTTTTCGTTTGAATTAAACGTGGAATAATTAAAAAATTATCCTTCCCATATGGAATACTTTCACTTAGGTACTAATTAGGTTGGTAGATGTATGGAGTCACCTTAACAATAATGTTCACATGATTGTAAAAATGTAGGGTGACCAAGTCACACCATTAATATTATACTGAACAATTTTAAAGGATGATTGGTCTACCTATCTCGTATAATAATATTTTTTATTTCCAATTATTGTCTGTTATTGTTATTGACTACTAATTGTTATTGAATAAAAAAAAATTTTTTTTTTTAATAAAAAAAATTATTTATTTTATTTTCTGTACATATACAGAACATTCACAGGTGTGAATGTTCCAGTTACATATCTACAGGTGAAAATGATATTTATTACAAATATTATTGAATATTTACAATAAAAAATAGGCTCTATAATTATAAAAACTAAGAAGAAACAATTATAAAAGTAATAAAAATAGAATATATACATGCGTACATTAAATATATAATACACATAAAAAATAATCAATATCTTTTATAATAAAATAAATATTTTTTACTATATTATTATGTATCTACTACTATAATAATTCTAAACATGTGGTTCTAAAATAAGTTAGATTATTTACAAAAATATCAATTTTTATTACATTCAATTTTTATTATACAACCTACACATGCGCAATAAGGGGTTAAAATATGCCATATTATTTTTAGTAAGTGCAACAAAAAAATGTTTTATGGCGTCTTAACCGCGCATTCGGTACATTAATTTGTAATGAATCCATACATTTTACAGTATCTAGATCACCATTAATAATTTTATGGAGGCATACCAGATCAGACAAACATCTCCTCTCGTTTTCAGAATTTTAATTTTTTATTTTTTTTAATTAACAAAAAAAAACATAAATATGTATCTAGTCTCTAGATATACTCACACAAAAAAAAAATGAGAGAAGATTACTGTTTTCATTTAACGATTAAAATCAATAATTTTTATTTAAAAAAATGTTTATACTTAATATTTACTCAACGCTCTACATTAAAAAAAACACTTAAAAGCGTTCAAAATTTTGGATTTGTCCAATAATACAAAGTTTAAAGAAACAAAATAAGGAAAAATAAATGTAAACAATAACGTTATTTGCTATATTATTTTTATGTTAGATGACCAGCGATCCATTTTATTAAGTTAAACATTTTTAAAACAAATTTATTGTCGAACCAATGGTAAAATTTTAAGTTTATTAGCATTTGGTCAAAAACGAATATTAATTTATTAATCATTACGCAAGAGCCTTAACCACGATTGCCTATTTTACAAGGCATCAGGTTCTCGGCGTCCTGGTCGTCCACTGTCGACAATTCGTCGGCAATTTGCGTCGGGACGTGAACTTGACTTGGGAGGATGCATGGGAGCTCGCTTGGCCTGGAGGCAGTTTGTGGAATCCACATGCTCCACATAGGGAGCAGATATGGTATGATAATTATGATTATGAATCATTACTTTATTGCGATGTATTGGTATGGGGGCTTAAAAGTAAAACACGACTGTGACAATATTGACGGGTTTATTATAATACACGGTTTAACTGTCTACGCTGCTCAGAGCTCTCTAACTGGGAATAACGGGCACACAGCAGACATACTACATACACACACACACACGTTCGTACATCTTCTGTCACCCTCACACACAGTCTTTTTCACACACATATCTCACATTTATTAATAATAATTATCATTTTTTATTTTTCAGATCACATAAAAACTGCAGTGTAGTGCAACCCTAAAACCTCTAAAATGATCTCCAACGAGTCAGAATTCGATCTCCTCCGAAATGAGGAGATATCAGAAGTGGCTTGCTGGTACCAAGATCGGTCTGCCCTGGTCACCGGAGCCACCGGCTTCCTGGGGAAGGTGCTGGTGGAGAGGATCCTCAGAGTCGCTCCAGCGAAGAAGTTGTACCTGCTGCTCAGACCCAAGAAGGGCAGAGACATAAAGGAGAGGCTGGAAGACTTCCTAAGCTGTCAGGTAAAGTGTAAAGTTAAACATATTGACAACAAATATTATTGATATCCCAACAGAGACAGAGAAATTTTGCGAACGAATCTGGATTATCTAGACGTTTACAGGGCTTATGACCTGTCATAGCTGGGTTAAGTAGCCACTTGATGTATTATAACATTCCCCATTCCGCCCATCATCTGATAACCATAATACATTATAACAAATTTCGGAAGATCTATTAGTAAGAATTATCGCAGAACGATTGATTCGGCATTCACTTTGTAACAATTTGTATTTTACCATCACCACTGTTCCAAGATGTTTTTTTCTATTTTTTCTATTACATCTATGTATCAATATTTATTTTTTTCTTGTATCTAGATTCTTAAGTATTGCAATTTCATTTTTTCCACATTTTTCTGAATAAGATCTGCATTCTAATTTAGTGTCTTTTCACCAGTCGATGAGAGAACTTTACTCCCGAAACCAGGTAGTGTAGGTAAATTTGATTTCTATAGAATAAACCAATAGTAACACATAACATTGTTTTATTTAATCATAATTTATCACAGAACGTCTCATATTTGGCGACTTTTTTTCTCTCGGGCATCTGTTGAGAAAATTGCTAAGCATTTATTTATCGCTTGGCCTGGAGGCAGTTTGTGGAATCCATATGCTCCACTTAGGGAGCGGATATAGTATGATGAAGATGATGATGTATAAGATAGAGCGAAATGGAGAACAAGATATAGAACCATAGCATGGCATGTACAACAAATACTTGAAAGTGACCGTGTGAAAAGTTGGAACAGTTCAAGAGAAGATGTATGAATGTGGAGGAAGCAAGGGAAGTGTGCCAGGACAGAGTGTTGTGGCGTTCCATCCTCTCTGCCTACCCTCCGGGAAAATGGCGTGATGGTTAGTTAGTTAGTTAGCATATGGATTTCAAAAACTGCCCCAAAGCTAAGCGATCGGAGAGACTGTGTAGAGGCGTTTTGTGGGGGTAGGTTATCCGGGTTATTTTAGATGGTAAAGTGATTAGCCCTAGGTTGATTGAGGTCTGCGGGCGGCTGTCTTGCGACCCCTGAGATCGACTCAATAAAGATTAAGCGGCCCGATTCATCATGTCTGATCATTCGACTATTTCTCCAACAGGTATTCGATGGCCTTCGAGAGAACTTCCCAGAACGTCTATCCCAAGTGAAAGCCATACGAGGAGACGTGCTACAAGAAGAGTTAGGAATATCACCGTATGACAAAGAGGAACTTGTCAAGAACTGCCAAATCATCTTCCACTGCGCTGCCAATGTCAGGTGAGTTGTTCATTTTATATTCTTTTAATTGATTTATTAACAAAGTCCAACTTACATAATAGGAGTGTCGTACAACAATTCTATTTGAGATGTTTCCTTCTTCATTCCCAAAGCATATCACTAAATTTGTTACTTTAAACGTTTTTCTATAGTTTAACCTATTTATTAGCCATGTAATTTTTTTAAAACGTCAATCGTTGGTGAGTTATATTAATTTGAAAGTGCATTTGAGATATGGAACGAACTTGTCTACTTTTGTCGCAGTTATAAGATGTTATATTCATCCATAATATGCTGCTCAGAGGTTTACCCATACCTATTATTATTAGTATGGTAGTGAAGCGTGGTGTTGGAAAAAGAAGGACGAAAGTAGATGGAATGCAGTTGAAATGCGATCTCTCAGGCGAATGTGTGGTAAGACTATGTATGATAGGTGTACAAATAATGTCGAAATTAGAGCAGAGTGCAGAATGAGATAAGCATTATCGACAAAATTAAGAAAGGTCTTTTACGATGGTTCGGTCATGTAGAGCGAATGGATGATGAAAGAACGGCTAAAAAAATATGTGATGCGACTGTGCCTGGATGTAGAAATCTAGGAAGGCCGAGAAAGACATGGCATGATCAAGTAAAGCAAGTGCTTGAAAGTGGGCATGTAAGAAGTCGGAATAATCGACGTGCGTGCATGAGAAGATGTGTGAATGTGGAGGAAGCAAGAGAAGTGTGCCAGGACAGAGTGGTGTGGCGTTCTACCCTCTCTGTCTACCCCTTCGGGGAAATGGCGTGATGGTTAGTTAGTTAGTTAGTTTTTATTATTATTATATTATTATTATCGTTAGAAGCAGGAAGCTTTTGCTGGTGCGTCTATATCTATTGTACTGCTTCTTGTCTGCCTTTTGCATCTAAACGGTTTTTGAACTGGATGACCTTAGTGGATTGGACAACTAGGCCTGGCAATTTGTTCCAGTCTGAAACCACCCTACTGGGAAAGAAGCTTTTCGTAGGGTTGAGGTGAAATTGGGGACGATAGAGCTTCCAGTTGTAGCCCAGTAGGTTGATGTTTGGGATTTAGTTGATACATCTCGTGCAGGGAGCAGTCGTAGTAGTAATGTTTCAATTAAATCCCCTCTCGAGAACCATTTTAACCTTCATCGTGACTCCACGTTACTTTTATACAAATTCCTTGCCGCCAAATTGCGGGCCAATCTTAATTCATTTCGTACTTTTTCATTTTCATAACTCATGTCAATATTAGTTTAATTAGTTAAGTTTAGTTATGTTTTCATTGTATTTCATTCCATGTAACTTCTGTGTAATAAATGTGCACTAGAAACTGTTAGTATTCTTATATTTCTCTCTGTGCACCCCACAAAAAGCAACCACTCTAATAAATTCACAATTGACACCTTCTCCCTACCTTCACACCTTCTCCCTCGTCTAACCCCTATAAATAATATTACCTAACTAAGTAACCATCGCGCCATTTCCTTGAAAGGGTAAACAGAGAGGATAGAATGCTACATCACTCTGTCTTGGCTTACTTCCCTTGCTTTCTCCACGTTCATACATCTTTTTATACCTCACTGCTTTTATTCCGACATTTCACGTATCCACTTAATCATACCATGTCTTTCTTGATTTTCCTCGACTGCTACGTCCAGGCATAGTTGCATTACAAATTCTTTTAGGTGTTTCACTAAATATTAATTCATCCAACCAATTTATTTTCAGGCTTTCGTCCACGTTTCAACATCTTTCTGCCACTGTAACAGAGAAGTCTTGGAGGAGATGAGTTACCCATCTCCCCATGATCCTGAGAAGATTATAGATCTGGTAAACTGGATGGATCAGGACATACAGGATCAGATCACTCCCAAGTAAATGCAATACATCAAATGGCCATTAATAGCATACCACACCACGTGAATCGCGGCCACTTTCGCATACTTTGTATTTCTTGAATTTCTCCCTGGAATTTAACATTATAGCTTTGTTTTTTTCACACCTTTTAGGTATCAACTAGATGCATGTTTGTATCATCTTGATTTTTCTCCTTTCACAAATAAAATATTTAAAAAATAAGACAATGCAAACACGCATCTAGTCGATATCTAAAATGTGTGAAAAAAACATTGTTCTAAAAAGCGGCTGCAAGTCAGGTGGTGATGTATTCACTTAAACGCGAAAAATTACAGGTCGTAAGGCCTGTAAAGTCTAAATATTTATTTATTTATTTAAAACTTCATGTACAATTACATAGCAAAAGTACAAGGACGGGCTTATTGCTTTTAAGCAATATCTTCCAACCAACCCACAGTTATTTAGTGATGATTTGTATTGTACCGAGTATTGGTGGAAAGACACAGCTTTAATATTCATATTCCTTTTCAACCTTCTCGTCTCTATTGAGATGTCAGTTGTAATCCATTAATTTCTGCTTACATAAACTCTTTGTGTAGTCCTTGGTATCTACTGTCATCCGGCGAAGGCGTTTCGGCTGGCTAGGCCATATACTACGTATGCCTCCCGAGAGCCGCCACCATGCTTGCCTATTTTACAAGGCGTCAGGTTCTCGGCGTCCTGGTTGTCCACTATTGACAATTCGCCAACAGTTTGCGTCGGAGCTGCGGGACGTGGACTCGACTTGGGAGGATGCACGGAGGCAGCTTGTGGATTCCATATGAAGAAGAAATAGTTAGAATTTCTAATATATGTCTTTATTCCTTCTAATTATTGTCTTTATGTTTTCAGATTACTCGGAGGTCTGCCGAATACATATGCCTACAGCAAAAGCCTCTCAGAACAACTTGTAGCAAATAGCGCTCAGTACTTTCCCACTGTCATAGCCAGACCGTCAATTGGTAAGTGTTCAATTTTACAGTCAATTCAAAACACTGCCAATGACAAAAATAAAAACAGATAAAAAAGCAATTTCTGTCCTATATTATACGAAGTATATCCACAAAGTAAGTTCCGTTTCTATTTCTATCCGCGGCAGCGCTGCAATCGCAGTTCCGAGCATGCGCGGCAGTTACTCTGACTCAAGGAGAAGAAATGTACGCCATTTTCAGATCGCTGCTGCCGACGTGTTCTTTACAATGTCAGCCTTAATTGAAAATGACGCCGATTGTGAAATCAGATCTGTAATTCGTTTTTTAAATGCAAAGAAAGTTAAACCAAGGGAAAAAAAACTACTACAGGAATGGGACGTGTTTGATCACTCTCCGTACAGCCCGGACCTCGCTCCTAGCGACTTTCCTCTCTTCTTACACCTCAAAATCTTTCCTTGGTGGTCAACACTTCAACGATGCTGACGAGCTGAAAGAACATGTTACCACATGGTTGAAAATACAAGCGGCAACCTTCTATGAAGAAGGCATACAAAAACTTGTACCACGCTATAACAAGTGCCTACAAAATTTCGGAAGCTATGTAGAAAATTTGTTTAATAGTTGTAAATTTTTGTACAATAAATATTATTTCTGAATCTGTACACCTGTACACGTTTTTTTTTATATAACCAAACGGGACTTACTTTGTGGATATAGGTACTATGTATTATACATATAGTATACAATATTTTTTAATTGAAAGTTTTTTATTTTTATTTTTAGTTATTGCATCGTGGAAAACTCCTATGCCAGGATGGATAGAAAACTTAAATGGACCCACAGGACTTATTGTTGGAGCTGGAAAAGGTATAAAAAACTTATATGTAAATAAAACGTAAATGGACGATTTAAAAAAAAAAAAATCTAGAAAGTGATTTATATCTTAGGTACGATTTTTTTAAAGATTTATGCTATCATTATTAAGTCAATAATTAATTTCTCTGGTTCTACGCATCAACTATGTATTCAGTACGACCCTTTTTATGCGCTTAAGAGACTTTAGCTTAAGAGACCTTTAGAGACCTTAGAGCTTTATATATTTTTGATTAAAAATGATTTATAAATCAAATTTATTTAATTTGTTTTTTTGCAAGGCACAGATATAGTAGGTACGAAAAAATTTACGTACCAAAAATGTTGGTGATTTTAGGTGATTCTTCTTATTAGAGACATCTTTAGTCAAAATTTTTCTCTGTAAAGGTGACGAATTTATGGATAGAAATTTGAGGACCAGGCCTTAAAGCATCCGTTTGCGGTCAATCCGTTTTTATAAGCTCCGTTTTTAAATATTTTTTTACGAGGAATCTTTTTAATATATTTTTTTCTGTAGGTGTGATAAGAAGTATGCATTGCAAGGAACATTACAACGCCGATATTATGCCAGTGGATATTTGTGCTAACGCCCTTATCGCCTTAGCCTGGAGAATTGGCAAAACTAAGTAAGTAGCAAGTCAATTCTTAATAGCATCTCAATTAACCTATTTTACCCCAGGATTTTTCATTATTATAAAATTTATTTATTCTTTTTATGCAGTTGAGTAACTGCCCACACACTTGCTAGATTCGAAAATAGAACAATAAAACGAAATAGCAAATAATTTGAAAAAAAAAGTGAAATACAATAGGGTGGGTGTTATAGTGATTCAACATGCTATAATAATTGATTAACTAACCAACTAACTAATTGAGAGGATAGAACGCCACACCACTCTTTCCTGGCACACTTCTCTTGCTTCCTCCACATTCATACATCTTCTCATGCACGCACGTCGATTATTCCGACTTTTGTACATGCCCACTTTCAAGCACTTGTTTTACTTGATCATGCCATGTCTTTCCCGGCCTTCCTCGACTTCTACATCCGGGCACAGTCGCAGCATATATTTTTTTAGCCGTTTCTTTCATCATCCATTCGCTCTACATGACCGAACCATCGTAAAAGACCTTTCTTAATTTTGTCGATAATGCCTTGCACTCTGCTCTAATTTCGACATTAGTGCACCTATCATACATAGTCTTACCACACATTCGCCTGAGAGATCGCATTTCACTTGCATTCAATCTACTTTCGTCCTTCTTTTTCCAACACCACGCTTCACTACCATACATAAGGGTTGGTACCAGAACTCCATTATGAACGGCCAATTTTGCCTCTTTTGATAAGCACTTATTAGATACGACCGGACATCCTTAATTCGATTTTCAAAAAGAAGAATTCACTTCTATCAGGAATATGTGCTTTTTAAAAAGTAAATGCATTTATATTTTTGTTTTATTTTCAATGGCAATATTTCAAAACGACATTTTGTTCGACAGCGAATCTCAAACCTGTGAAAAAACATATCTTGTTAGCCTAGGAAAAAAATCATTTTTTAACTCAGAACTTTTTCAAGCTTTGGACCGTGCATAAACTACGTGGATGGCTAAAATCTATCAGTATTTGTCATTATGTCTTTGATAAATTAAAAAAATAGCAAATAATATGCAAGAGAAAATGAAATAAAGTGTCCAATAACCTTCTGTTAACTGCATTAGTCTTTTACTAAAAATATCTATTAGGTTGTAACTTGTGGATTCCGAGTCACAGGTACATAGGTATCTACCCCGGAGTTTCGCGTCGACTTCCTAAAGTTGGCAACACTGTCCTTTCTCGACAGTTTTATTTGTGACGGCGGGGAGTTGGCCTGACAAAATGGCCGCCGACATCACTTAGTTGACAAATTGTCGAAATACGGCGGGATTCCGGATGCAGGAGCCGCCGTATCTGTGAAAGGCCGGTCAAGGAGAACCGTAAGTTTGAACCACTTGCAGCATCGAACTTTCCTAGCATAACGCCCACGATTTGCCTAATTACT
This sequence comes from Micrasema minimum, assembly GCA_022494985.1. NCBI lineage: Eukaryota > Metazoa > Arthropoda > Insecta > Trichoptera > Brachycentridae > Micrasema > Micrasema minimum. The sequence goes on along the minus strand of JAGVSP010000230.1, from coordinate 60,732 downwards.
GTGTTTTTTCTTTCATTCATTAGGGGCCTCCTAATTCCCTTCATTGTTTTGTTCCTTGAATATTAAGATTATTCTTAAAATTTTATCCGTTGATACGGAGCATAAATCGCTGGACGCTCATGGTGTGGATCGTCGCTGATGGCGAGAACCAAGCGATCCTAGCAAACTTCACGAGTTACAAAGATGCCGGTTTATTTTTTGTACCCACGTGCTGCTTAAGAGCGCACTTTAATCATCCAGTCATCACGTCAGATGCGGGCGCCCATGCCCGCATCGAAGCCATTCTTCATCTCCACGGATCCCAGTCTTCAGCTGCCGCAATCGTCGAAAACGCCACCTGTATGCAAATTTGCCTTGGGCCATGCACCGCGTGTTTAGACAAAGTTGGGCGAGATCGCCGTGTGCTAGTCAATGTTTTCGATAATTTTAATTCTTGTGCAGATTAGATGATTTATCAAAATTATTATTATAAATTCCCCTCAACCTAGTGAGCTAGTTTTTAATGGCCAAACGTAGATTCAGATTGATTAGATTGTGTTATTAATGTAATTGGTTGAGGTGTGGAAAATTTCAAGGCAGAAATGCGTAGCTTACAAATTTAACTTCAAATTTCTAAGTTAGACAGCTTGTATGTGAGACTGTAATCTTTGTTTTATATGATTCTTGTATTTATAATCATTGCATCATCCATAAATAAACTGTTGTATTGAGACTCCTATTTCTTTCATTTCTTCCCAGGTCCGCGTCCCGTATGTTTGACAACGTGTTCTCTTGCTTTAGTTCAGTTAGATTCGGTTTGATAAATTCTTTTAAAAAAAATATTTCATAGAGATTTCTTGTCCACCTCTGAGCTAGTTGGTGAAGCGATGACGGGGATTCTGGTTCAGTATAGAGGACCAGAATCTTCTTCATCACAAGGTTTTAAAAAAGGCCATTAAATTTCTCAAAAAAAAAACATTAAATTTTGTAAATAAGTTAATTCAGTTTCAAGTGTACTTTGTTTTATAAAATATTTTTCTCAAAAGTGTCCAATAGCTATAGCAACTACCCTACCTGGTACGACCATAGTTAATGCAGTGCCCTATGACCATTGGGTGCGGATAAGGGAGAGTAGTAGTAATAGTAGTAAGTCTAGAAAAAAAATAATTCAAAAATGAATACGGATTTTTTTTTATCGGGTCATAGTTACTTTATATATGGATGCTCTCTGCCATCTATGGAGAAAAATGCTAAGCATTATAGCCGATACCTTTATAATTGTTGATAAAGCATGTCTCAATTTTATTTTCAGACCAAAAGAGCTGATGGTTTGTAACGTTACGGAATCAGGAGTTAATCCAATATCCTGGGGACAAGCGTTAAGTTATGGTAAGTTCATTAAATATGTTAATAATCAATATTGTAATAAAGTTATCAAAAAATACTTTATCAAAATTAATATTACTTGTCAATTTGCTGTTTGCGCCTGCAAAAAAAAGGGCATGCAATTTGCATAGCAGCAAAGCTCAGCATTTTGCAGTAAAGTATTTCACAGGTGAAAACGGTAATGAAGTAAATTAATAAGGTTTATTAATAATAGATAATCCAGTTTTTTGTTTTATTTGTTTACTTAAAAGTAACCTAAGTTAACCTCTAAAACATCCTTCATTCATCCTCTTCCTTATCCCTTTCCTTCCTTCCTCTTTTCCATTTCCCCAGTCATATTTTAGTGAGTATATTAATCTTGTAAGTAATGCTATGTAATTTTAAAGCTGTGTCTTTCCACCAATACTCGGTACAATAAAAATCATCACTAAATAACTGAGGGTTGGTTAGAAGATATTGCTTAAAAGCAATAAGCCCGCCCTTGTACTTTTGCTATATAATTGTACATGAAGTTTTAAATAAATAAATAAGATATTAAAATAAAAACTAATTAGCTAATTCAAATGAATTTGATGTGCTCTTTAAATAGGTACTAATTGTGATGGATGCACATAGTAAAGCGCACTTTATATGGCGCAGTTTACTACACAGTTTTCTGTGCAGTCTGAAAACGGTCCCGTATAAAGCTAAAACTGCATGAAAAACTGTGTGCTAGTGTCAGATTTAAGCTGACATGACAGTCAATGTTTTTTATGTAAAGGTTTAAGTAGACATTGGTTTATTGTATGCTTTTAAATACGTAAAAAAACCAATAACATATTTACATTATTAGCTAAATATACAATTTCCTGAGAGCAAACATACGATAATAACTTACAATCGCGTTTCAAAAATACACATATTTAGCGTGTCTTTTGACAGAAGTTTGACAGACTGCACAGTTTTCTGAACAAGAAACTGTGTAGTTTTCTGAACAAGAAACTGTCTCATATAAAGCGGGCATAATTGTGATTTTCTCTTAATCTTTCTATTAATTTATTTCTTGTTGAATAAATATTTTGTTAATTATTGATTTTAGGACGTAAACACTTGTACAAGAACCCTTTCTCCATTATTCTCTGGTACCCTGATGGCTCCATCAAAGCTAGCTGGTTTCTTCACATCCTTAGTGTCATGTTCTTTCACAAGATTCCGGCGTATTTCATCGACATGCTTCTGGTTGTCTTGAGAAAGAAGCCTTTGTAAGTAAACCACAATTTAATATTTAATATTTTATTTTTCATCATCATCATCATCATCATCTCAGCCCGTTGAGGTCCACTGCTGGACATAGGCCTCCCCCTGCCGTCTCCACTCCTCCCGATCCTGCGCCGTCCCCATCCACTGTCTTCCAGCAGACTTCCTGATGTCGTCCATCCATCTCATCGGTGGACGTCCTTGAGGCCTCTGGTTCCTCGGTCTCCACACCAGAACGCGTTTCGTCCATCTGTCGTCCGTCATTCTGGCTATGTGACCGGCCCATTTCCACTTCAACCAAGCAATTCGCTCCACCACGTCGCAGACCTTTGTCTGGCGTCGGATCCAATCGTTCCTTTTTCGGTCTCTTAATGTTATTCCAAGCATAATCCTCTCCATGCTCCTCTGTGCAACTTGCAACTTATGGGAGGATTGCTTGGTCAGAGTCATTGTTTTCGCGCCATAAGTAAATTTATTTAAATTTATTTAAATAAGGAAAAATTGGCGGTGTAGTGATTACCAAGTCTACCATGCATAATGGCCATGATGGATTCGATTTCCATGGGGTAAACATAATATTATATTGATTTAAAATGTTTCTCCCGTCAATATTTAGACTGATAATAAGATAAAGAATGTTCAATTTGTTTCACTGTATATTACTTTAATGAAGTTTGTAAACGGCAATTGCGCCGTTTATAAATAAATAAATGATCAATATTTTGAGTGTGTCCAAATACTTGTAGACAAAAACTGGATTTCACCTATTACGGGCTAATAATTACAATTTGACATCTCAACAGAGACGAGAAACTTGGAAGGGAATATGGATATCTAGGCGTTAAAGGGTTTATGACCTGTCATTGGCTGGGTTAAGTGTCCACTTGATGTATTACAACATTCCCCATTTTACCTAGTATTTTATATCCATATCTACCAATATACAGTAAAAAGGCGCGACGCTTCACATGTGAACACTCTCTGTCATCCATTAGAAAATTGCTAAGCATTTTAGCAGAAACTTTATGATTGAAAGTGAGATTAGATTGAAGATTCATCTTCAGGCGTTTCCTAGTAGGTGATATAATTCGGTAAGAATCTCACTTGCAATCATAAAGGTTCCTGCTAAAATGCTTAGCTATTTTCTTAATGGATGACAGAGAATGTTCACATGTAAAGCGTCGCGCCATTTCACTGTATATATACAAGTTCTGATAATTGGCAAATATGGATATCAAATACTAGATGAAATGGGGAATGTTGTAATACATCAAGTGGCCACTTAACCCAGCCAATGACAGGTCATAAGCCCTGTAAACGCCTAGATATCCATAATCCCTTCCAAACTTTTCGTCTTTGTTGAGATGTCAAATTGTAAATAAATTATCGTTCGTACGCTTAATATACCCTTTTTTCCTATAAACTGGAACGTTTATCCACCATTTTTTGTTAATTTATAGGAGGACAAATAAATATGTTATGAGAATAAACAGTGTCCTTTCAAAAAAAGAGACCTTTAAGATACAAATTGTGTTATTTTGTTTGATATTTTCAGTATGGTGAAAACCCAGAAGCGAATATCTGACGGTCTCGACCTCCTCATCTACTATACCACCAAGGAGTGGGTGTTCAAACAACTCCAACTTCCAGGATATTAAGACCTGGCTGAACCCCAAGGACTCGGCTCTCCTGTATACTGACATCAGCGCCATCAACTGGGACGGCTACATGCTGAGCTATATCCTGGGAGCGAGGGAGTACTGCTGTAAGGACGCCCCTGATACTCTGCCAAGAGCAAGGAGCTTGTTGAAGAAGTAAGTTACCTGGAAGTATTATTTTCCTGTTCTCCTCTATGGCTGCGAATCGTGGCACCTAACCAGGGCCCAAGATAGCAGACTTCTGAGTGCAGAGAATAGGTGTCTTAGAAGAATTTTAGGTGTGCGGTGGTTTGACTTTGTAAGGAACACAGAGGTGCACACATCTAATGGAAGGATTGCTTGATCAGAGTCATTGTTTGTAATAAAATGATCAAGATATGCTACACTTGATGTACAATGCAGTGCCCTATGCACCATTGGGTGCGGATAAGGGAAGGTATTAGTGGTAGGCATTAGGTTTTTTTAACGGACACAGCAACCCTTGGTATCTACTGTCATCCGGCGAAGGCGTTTCGGCTATATACTACGTATGCCTCCCGAGAGCCTTAACCATGCTTGCCTATTTTACAAGGCATCAGGTTCTCGGCGTCCTGGTCGTCACTGTTGACAATCGTCGGCAGTTTGCGTCGGAGCTGCTGGACGTGGACTTGACTTGGGAGGATGCACGGGAGCTGGCGGCCGATCGCTTGGCCTGGAGGCAGTTTTGTGCATTCCATTCCATTTAAAATGCTAAACATTTTTACGTTTTTATTTAACAAATCGAGAGAAAGATAGAAAAAATCACTATAACTATGTGCATTAATCAAATCAATTGAAAAAAAAATTACCGTTCGCTCCAGGATTTGAACCTGGGTCCTTCTGATCACCGGTCAGCTTCTCCATCCACTGAGCTAAACGATCGATTACCTATGTCGAGATTTTAACGAATGCCTATCGCAATTATGACTTCTAACGCCCTATTGTTTATTATATTGATTTATTTACAGGCTCTACATCTTGGATCAAGTGATGGGTTACCTATTCTACGGCCTCATATTTTGGCTGGCGTGGACTTACTCTTCGACTATCCTCAGCATCGCAGAAACCACCTTGAATTCCCCATCTTTACTGTTTGGGGCCCAAGCGGCAGAAATCCCCCAAGAAGTATAGAATACATTATTAAAATAATTATTTAAATTTAAATCAAAGATAGATAAATTAATAGCACTGTTAGTTATATAATTTTTTGTTCTGTTTTACCGTGTATACAAAGAAATGCAAGACGTCTATGCTAGGAAATATTGTTTTTTCCCCTATATTTATAACAAGGGAACAAGATAGCGAAATGGGGTATTTTTACGGAAAAGAAAGACAATGAAATATTAACTTTACACGCTAATTCTCTAGTAATATTATATAGATGCATATTATACATATTTTCCGTAAAACCTAAGCGACTTACTATAAAATTTTAAGTTTTAAAATCTTAGGAGAACATTATAATACATGCAGTAACAAAACTCGTAGTACAACCCTAAAACTGGTGAATCTACATCATATTTGGAGTCCAATGTGTAATATGACTTCATTTATTTCATATATAAACGGTGCTCGGTACCTTTTACAATAATAAGTAAAGTAATTAACAAAGTAACACAATAATATTAAGATTACAATATGTATAGTTATAAAAATAAAAAATAATAATAATAATAGTATTGATGATGCAAGAATTACATTAAAATTGCAATAAGTATATAAATATGACAAATAAAAATTACAATAATATTTACAATAAATAACGAAAATAAAACCTGATAACTCTTGTGAATCTGAGCCTTAAAATTTTTTTTTTTCCTTTTTTTCAAAGCTTTCATAAGCACCGAAGATTAAGTAAAATTGTACGAATTCTTGTTAAAATTAAAGTTTTTGTAGTATTCATTAGACTAAATAAATCATATTTGATAATAATTTGCAAAAACTTTTCGAAAAAAAAACAACTTCTTGATTTCTCGAAAACTATGGGTCAAAAAAGAAAAAAAATATTCAACAAAATCGACTCCAAATATGATGTAGATCCACTGGATTCCCGCTTGTACATAGAGTTTTTTTTACACCATGTATAGGTACCTAAATATATGAATAATGAGAGCAGGTTTTTATAATTTTTTGGTGGAATTTTCTAGGTTATAGGTTAACATATTTTACGTAAATTCTGTATTTTTAAAATTCCGGGGATTATTTTAAGATACAAAAAAAAAATCTTTCTTTGTTTTTATTTTTTTTACTGTCTAAAATATGAAAGCTAACGAAGTGTGTATGTTTTTTTAAATAAGTGAATTGGATTAATTGTATAAGTAGGCGACTGTAGATTGATGTTTTCACTTCATCTACATAATATTTATGTTTGTACTTATTTAAACGGTCCTTAAGATATGGTAATCATTTAATGTATCTTTAAATAATTTTAATGTATTTTGTACTGATAAAGTTAAACTGAAAAATATATATATATATTTGATATTTTAAGTGTTTTTTTTCAATTTATTAATTATCATACATGCATTCAGTTTCTACGATAAATATTTTTAAAAAAACCTTGAAGAATCGAACCCGTGACCTCGTACATGGTGGCCCAACGCGCTAACCACTACACCACGAGGCGGATTTAAACTGGCGCTGAAGCGTAAGACTGATCGTCTTGCCTTCATGTGATCAAGTTTCACTGCACTTGTTCCCTCCTCATTTGATCCCATCTCTTCCATGTCCCTGCATTGAGACCCTGACCGCGGATGCTCGGGTGGATGCCTGAGGTTAGTCGAAATGAAATATTTATTTGAATGTGATACCGTGGTCTGGCACTGAATCGTAAGACTGATCATCTTGTCTTTATATAAACAGTTGATCAAGATTACTGCACTTGGTGAACGAACGCAGTGCCCTATGCACCATTGTGTGCGGATAGGAGATTAGTAGTAGCATAAACAGAGATTGAATCGAGACTTTGTGTGGAAAATCATTGCCAGTGAAGAAATAAGAAATTAACGGATGCTAGGGGCAATAATTCTCCATAAGATCTCGACGTTTGTTTATGCTAAGCACCCAGTACCTACTTATTAGCTTATATTTAAGTACTTTATTTTAATAAAAGTATAAGATAAGAATTACAAAAGAAAGTTACACGCGTTTGTCATAATTATTGATAAATTTTAATACCCGTATCGGTAAAATACCCTAATTTTGGGGAATAATATCAAGGTGCGTTGATTTTTTCAGTGTTTTAATCAAAAAGCCATTTAAGGCGTTTAAAATTAATAAAATAAACTAATGGTATAAAAAGTGTCATCTTCAGGCGTTTCCTAGTAAGTAATATACAGGGTTATTTTTTAGTCAGTTAACAAAAAAAAACCCTGAATTCAGTATCGTTAATAGAACCCATTTCAATAAAAAAACATGTACTTTTTATTTTCATGATTTATTATTTTTATTCCTAATTTTTACAAATTACGCTCACCCTATTCACAGCTGGTTGAGCTGGACGAGGGGAGGGAGTGCGCGCGGTGGGGGTGCACGTGAAGCGACTCTCGATTTCACTGTACATATATATTGTAAGTATACATTTGTTATGATAATAGTCGATATGGATATCAAATACTAGGCGAAATGGGAAATGTAATATATCAAGTGGCCACTTAACCCAGCCAACGACAGGTCAGAAGACCCGTAAACGCCTTGACATTCATATTCCCTTCTCGTCTCTGTTAAGATGGCATTTGTTATTTAATGTTTACGTATTTTTTTTATTTTTAGTCGTAAACCTGTTAAAATAACACTAGACAAGCTATTTCAAAGAGAGGTGTCAAAATGTTTTGTTCTGTTTGTATTTTGCAGTGAAAAAAGACAACTATATCTATCTTCCACTATCTAATATATTTTAAATCATTCTGTTTCCCTCTTACAAGTGAGTGAATTGATTAAATCTTCTTAAGACTAGGACAAGACAATAACGGAAGAAAATAGCCTGTCTATGTAAAATAAACATAATAGATTTTAGTATTGAGTAGAAAAAACAGTTTTATTAGTGTGTTAACCCTAATTATGACATTACATAATTTCCTCGATTTAAAAATGTCGTTTTCAATTTATTGCGATTAGCCATAACTGTCAGAAATATTTTAGCAAATATCTGAGATGGTCCACGCACACGCTTTTCGAAAAGCATTAGTGTTGAAATGGATTAAAAAATTATACGCCCAAGAAAAAAATGAAGCAGTAAAATTAAAAACAGAAGAAACGCCACAAGCGAAATTTCCTAAAGCGATATTGCAAAAGCCTAAAAATGTTGTAAACTCAGAGTTACAATTTTTTTGGAAGATTACTGCAAAGCTAAGGAGGTTTTTGAAGTACTTTTTGAAGACTTTTAGCAATTTTCTTGTTGGTTTAATGATCACGTACTTGTTTTTCTTCTTCCTGGTGTATCAGTTGTACGCTTCAATCCATTTTGCGGCTGTGTTCTGCTTCTTTTTGGGCGCTTTTCTTGGTCTGGGTCTCGCGTTTAGCTCGTGCGTTCGGTAAGTAAAATTTAACATATTTTGGCTTAGGCAAGGATTTATTTAATCCCATTAAATTAAATTAATTAAATTAAATTAAATTAACATTATAACATATATTATTGATATCCCAACAGAGAAAAACTCTGGAAACGAATGTGGGTTCTGATATCAGCCCAGCATGGGTATAATCCAGTAATTTGTCTACAAGTATTTGTATACGTTCAAAATGTTGTTAAAAATATTTACTGGTAAAAATTAAAAGCAAACAAAATTGGAGAGACATCTTCAGGCGTCTTCTAGTAAGTAATAACGCTCGATAGAGCCTTACCTACACCAATAAAGATAGATTGCCAAAAAATCTTAACCATCTTCTCAACAGATGTGACTAGAGAGAAAAAATATTAAAAACTGTCGAAAAACCAACTTAAATATGGATACTTCTGTACAAACTCAACAAATATTATAGAAGTTTCAAATATGTGTCATATATGGTTGTCAGATGATGGGCGGAATGGGGAATGTTGTAGTACATCAAGTGGCCACATAACCCAGCCAATGACAGGTCATAAGCCCTGTAAACGCCTACATAGATAACCTACATTCGTTTCCAGAGTTTCTCTGTCTCTGTTGGCATATCAATAATACCTAAACTAGATTAATTAAATTAAATTAAAATAAATTATTAATTAAATTAAATTAAATTAAAATTAAATTAAATTAAATTAAATTAAATTAAATTAAATTAAATTAAATTAAATTAAATTAAATTAAATTAAATTAAAAATTAAATTAAATTAAATTAATTAAATTAAATTAAATTAAATTAAATTAAATTAAATTAAATTAAATTAAATTAAATTAAATTAAATTAAATTAAATTAAATTAAATTAAATTAAATTAAATTAAATTAAATTAAATTAAATTAAATTAAATTAAATTAAATTAAATTAAATTAAATTAAATTAAATTAAATTAAATTAAATTAAATTAAATTAAATTAAATTAAATTAAATTAAATTAAATTAAATTAAATTAAATTAAATTAAATTAAATTAAATTAAATTAAATTAAATTAAATTAAATTAAATTAAATTAAATAAATTAAATTAAATTAAATTAAATTAAATTAAATTAAATTAAATTAAATTAAATTAAATTAAATTAAATTAAATTAAATTAAATTAAATTAAATTAAATTAAATTAAATTAAATTAAATTAAATTAAATTAAATTAAATTAAATTAAATTAAATTAAATTAAATTAAATTAAATTAAATTAAATTAAATTAAATTAAATTAAATTAAATTAAATTAAATTAAATTAAATTAAATTAAATTAAATTAAATTAAATTAAATTAAATTAAATTAAATAAATTAAATTAAATTAAATTAAATGACGAGACTTTAAAACATAATAAATTAAATCTATTTTCCATTGGTTTCAGTTGCTACACTTACGTAGTGTGTTACCACAGTTTTTCTCTTCACGGGGAAGACAAGCCGTTGTAGCTTACGTATATATTTTAGTATTAACTGGCCCAACTGCAAATACTATTTACAATATGTCCAAACTCTCTGGGACTTTGATCTGCAATGAGGTAATAATTCGCAATATTTTGAGAACTTCTCTAAATTTAACGTACGCAAATATTATGTTTTATTGCTGTGAACATTAAATCCACTATACTCTGTTCACAGAGTCGTTAGAAGTAAATTGTGTGTTAGGGTAGGTTTCCTGGTTATCGACATAATTTTACTTTTATTTGTATTTATTGTATGGACAAATGGCCGCGAGTCACGTGACAGAAGTTACTCTTAAGAACCACAGATACCCTTCTTCGCAATTATTGTTTAAAACATTATATTTTTTAGCACAAACTGCATGAGGCTTACCTCAAAGTTAAACATGCTGTCGAAGCGCCATTTATTGAACTGAAACACGTATTGCAGAATTTATTAAAAATTATTAGAGAGGAAGTTGAAATTCTAATAAAACCACTGAGAGAAATTGAAGTTGTAATCACTAAAATTGGTAAGGTAAACATTAGCCTAAGACTGATCATTCTACATCGTTTTAAAGTAATCAAACCCATCGTATCAGACCGTGAAGGTCCACTGCTGGACATAGGCCTCCCCCTGCCGGCTCCACTTCTCCCAATCCAGCGCCGTCCCCATCAACCATCTTCCAGAAAACTTCTTGATAACGTCCATGAGGCCTTGGGTTTCTAAGTCTCCAAGTCAGAACACGTTTCGTCCATCTGTCGTCCGTCATTCTGGCAATGTGACTAACCTATTTCCACTTAAACCAGGCAATTCTTTCTACCACGTCGCAAACCTTGGTGTTCCTTCTCCGATCTCTTAATGTTTTCTACGCATACTTCGCTCGATACTCAACTGTGCGGCATCTTATGGGAGGATTGCTTCATCAGAGCCATTGTTTGTAATAAAATGATCAAGATATGCTGCACTTGGTGTACAATGCAGTGCCCTATGCACCATTGGGTACGGATAAGGGAAAGTATTGAAAGCCCCACCCTTTTCCTAGACTGCTTTAAAGACTATATATTAAGTATTAGTAGTAAGCATTAGGTTTTTTTTAACGGACAAGGCGTTTCGGCTGGCTAGGCAATATACTACGTATGCCTCCCGAGAGCGCTAACCAAATGCTTGCCTATTTTACAAGGCATCAGGTTTTCGACGTCCACTGTTGACAATTCGTCGGTAGTTTGCGTCAGAGCTGCGAGACGTGGACTTGACTTGGGAGGGTGCACGGGAGCTGGCGGCCGATAGCTTGACCTAGAGGCAGTTTGTGGAATCCACATGCTCCACAAAGGGAGCGGATATGGTATGATGATGATGATTATTATTATTATACACAAATAAATCATGATCGGGGTGGTAACATGCGTTTCCCTACCACTGTTAATTTGGACCGACTCTGTTGGTTTGGGTGATGGGAACAATGACTAGTATAATACATAAGCCGAGACAGTCAGTGGTAGGGGCAATGAAAGCATTTGTTCGCGTACATAACGTAAATTCATCCGAATTTTCATCACACTGACAATCTTAAAATCGCGGTTTAGCTTATTGAAAAAATCGGTAGAGTTGTGCTGGACTGAAAAAAGACTCAATAGTCAATAAAACAGTCCAGGGAAAGGGTGGGGCTTTCATTATTTGTACAATTTTTGCGTTATTCTCTATTTTCTGTTTCAGTCGATGCTTTACAAACGGTAAAGAACTGGTTGTTATCGATAGTAAACGTATGCAACAAGAGGCTGGGGAGTCCGTTCGACCGCTGCATGCGTCTGTTTTCTAGCGCCATTGCAGATTGCAAGGCCACCATGGGTCTGGCCTTCTTCGAGTGCAGCGAGAACTATCTTCTGCAGAACATCTGTTACTTCACCAAGCCGCTGGACTACATGTGCGAGATGATCGATTACATAGAGGACGGCGTGCTCGCCAGTATAAGAAAAGGTGAGATTCGTAGTTGCGGGACGAGTTTTTATTTTATTTTGTTACGGAACAATAACAGACAAAAGGATACTAAATATAATACAAAAAAAGATAAAAATATAACTAGGTAGACCAATTGCCCTTTAAAATTGTTCACATCGTGCTTAATCGAATGACCAAAATATAATGTTTATGAAATGTGACATACACACAATGCTTAAGTAAATATAACACACAAATAAAAGCAAAAGTGATCACAAATATCTGGCGGACAACCTTCTCTTGAACCCACCTACGGAGCTTCCGAAGATGTCCCATTTGTACCTTCAGTGCTGTCCCTGTGTATTACATTGTTCTCTCTGCACATACGAGAGAGAGGATTGTAACCAATATCCTGTATTGGAGGAAAAGCGCTCAACTCTGAAAATGTCTGGATTACGCAGTCAGTCGTAAATTGGCACGCAGACCGATTTCGCTTATTAGCGTTGTGTCAAGGTTACTATTCATAATTTTATGCAAGCAAGTGAGATCGATTACTTTTCTCCTTTTTTCTAAACTGTCCAGTTTAAAGAAATTTAATCGATCTTTATAGTTGTGTAATATAATGTCGTTGCTAGATCTATCATATTATTACTATTTTACATAATGTACTGAACTATTCTAAAGCCCCACTTTACCTGCGTGAAAGGTTTAAGAGCATACTCTACCACGTGACTCGCGGCCGCTTCTCATACAAACGTATTCCTTGATTTTCTCCCTGGAATTTAACATTAGAGCAATGATTTTGAACACTTTTTAGATATCAACCAGATGCGTGTTTGCATCGTTTTACTTTTTACAATAATGGACGATAAAATCATCTTTTAAAAAACGGCTGAAAAAACATTTCCTATCTCTTCCTTAAATTTTATTCCTGTTTTACCTCCCGTCTATCCTAGGTAGACATTGAGTGTGATAGTGTGTGTGTGTGTGTACTAATGGGGAGGATGAAGAGAAATGTTAAAAGGTAAAAAAAAATTTGAAGATCTGTTATTGCGCTTACGATAAATACCCGCACTACGTTCTTATATTGGTTGGTTGGAAGAAATTGCCAATTTGGGCAATAAACCCGCCAATGTACACACAACTATTTGTACAAAAAGTCAAATAAATAAAAAATAAATAAAAAATAAAATACGATGATATAAACGCACATCAGTAGCTCAATCACAGATGATTGTCGACGTGCTTAAAAAAACGTGCTAAGCATTTGACCGATCACAATGAACATACGTTCATGTCACGGTCGCGTTGCCAAGCACCATAGATGAAAGGCATACTTTGACAAATGTTTCGTTTTATTGCTTTCTCAAATTGATTTAAAGCAAATAAATGGCATGATAAATTGTGCACAAACAATTAAAACTCTATAAAACTAAATTATTTTACTATACTTACAGTTTTGGCGTATTTCCATATTTAAAAGCGGTAATTAATAATCCCGATCGATAACTTTTAACGGATGTTCCATTGTGATCGCGAAAACGTTAAATATCCGTGGTGAGAAATCGTTATCACGTCGCTTATTAGCACGTCGATAGTTATCTGTGATTGAGCTACTGGTTGATATCTAAAATGTGAGAAAATATCATTGCTCTTATCTTAAATTCCAGGGAAAAAAATCGAAGAATACGTTTGTAAGGGAAGCGGCCGCGAGTCGCGTGGTGAAATATGCTCTTAACAGAAAATTTTATGCCTTTGTGGCACCTCTTTTCTAGATCTACACGACTTTGGAATGAAACTGAAGAAAGCCTTTTACGTGGATCTGAAATTCCACGACAGTTTTCACATTGCTACAAACAAATCTAAATCGTTTAAAGAAGTATTGAAAGAGATCAGGAAAGACCTTGACATGAATTTCGCTGTGTTCAATTTTTTTTCTAATGTGTTCTCATTGATATCACTAATCTTCATTCTGTTTCTGGTGTGCGTGTGAGTATTTAAAAAAATATATTTATTAAAAATTTTGCGAAGCTTCACATGAAAGATTTTTAAATGTGAGTTGCATTCATAATTGCCTCGTTTATTATGTGCATGGACAAGGCTTATATTTACTTCCTAAGAGTATCTGGCTTATATTTTGCTTTTGCATGGTGTTGTGGGCCACCACCTTGGTTACCGGATTAGTTACCCAGTGTGGTGATGGCTTTATATGGGGTGCACAGAGAGAAATGAAAGAGTACTTACTGGTTTCAAGTGCACATTTATTACACATAATTACACGAGAAGAAAATACAATGAAAACTTAACTACTTAAACTAAGATTGAAATGAATGATGAAAAAAAAAATGAATTTAGTTTGCTCCGCAATTTGGCGGCAAGAAATCTGTGCAAAAGCGACGTGTCTTCACGACGAAGGTCAAAATGTCTCTCGGCTATTGTCCGATGGCGTTTGGCAGAGCTCGGTTCGTTCCGCGTCGCCTGCGTGACGTCATTTCTTCCGCCACTGTGTTAAGATCGGGCGGGATTCATCTGATGAGGATCATAATGAACTACGCAACTGCCTAGATGACGAAAAAAACCGCAGAAAACTGACTATTGATAGACATTAATAGCCTTCCGATTGATTAGAAGTGTTCATCCTTTTTTTGTCATATATGGTTGTCAGATGATGGGCGGAATGGGGAATGCTGTAGTACATCAAGTGACCACTTAACCCAGGTCATAAGCCCTGTAAATGTCTAGATAACCCACATTCGTTTCCAGAGTTTCTCTGTCTCTGTTGGGATATCAATAATATTATCCTTGATTTATATCTGAACCCTACCTACCCTACGGCATACTGCTGTGGGGAGGTGCTGCAGACATCGATTCCATTTTTGTGCTGCAGAAGAGAGCTGTTCGAGCGATCTACAATATGGGCCCCAGAGAATCACTTAGGGATAAGTTTAAGGATATTGGCATATTAACATTAACGTGTCAATATATTTATGAAAATTTAATGTATGTACATAAAAATATTGATAATTTTAGGAGAAATAGAGATTTCCATGGGTTCGATACTCGTAATAAAGACAAACTAACTTTGCCCACTACTAGATTGCAAAAGATTAGTAATTCGTTTGCCTCAAACTCCGTGCGATTCTATAATAAACTACCTCTGGATGTTCAGGCCTTGTCAATCAAGGCATTTAAGAATGCTGCGAAGCACAGGCTGTTCAGACAGGGTTATTATGGAGTCGTGGAATATTTTCAGGACAATACGGCTTGGCAGTAGATTCCTAATTTATTGTTATACTATTAGTTTTGATGAATTGATTTTTTATTTTATTTTTATTTACTGACGTTTACAAGAGATTTTAAAGTCCTACATAAAAAAAAAATTAAAACAATAAAATTACAGTAAAGTCTCGAAGTGTTTTTAAGTTACACCCTGAGAACCAACCGAAAGGCATACAAGGCGCCTATGGACAAAAAACCTCGTTACAAGTTTTATTTATTTTCTTAAATTAATCATGTTATAATTGGTAATATATTACAGTCCAATACTAATTATTTAATTTCTTTTTTAGGATCATAAGATACCGTTACTTATTCCTGACAAGAGATAGATTCGATAACTATTATATCAACACTTATTTTAGAGAATTGGACATACAAAGAGCTAAATTAAACTTGCCAACAGTTTTGCCTCTAACAGACAAAGAATATTACTTCTATATACCTGTAAGACTATTAATATTCCTGCTTTTCTGGGTAATTATGCCATATTTTTGGGCTACGTGTTTCTGATGTTTGGAGCTCATTACCAGTGTCCATCTTCTGGATTGACGTGAGAGTATAATCTTATATATGATTAAGTGTGAGGGGTCTGTACCGTGTCGCAGTCGAGCTTTTGGAATCACAGGGTACCAAGAGTATCGTAAAGTCTGTGTATCCGCTCAAGAAATAACATCCCAGTTGCGTGATATACATGTGACATGTGTTCTATGTTATGTTCTGCACGTACTGATTTTCTTTTCAGCCATGCATTCTTGTGGTCTTTAGTCCTTATATTTCCGGCTTCTGTTTCACAGCTTTTGCAGTTTAATTCATAGACTCCACCGGTTGCAATCTCCTTACACTTAAACGCATGCCCGTCTGCGACACGGTACAAACTCATCTCACGTAATCGCACATAGGATCATAATGTACTCCAAAATGTCTGCAACATGAAGCCCAAAACCACTGCATTATAACCCAATAAATCATTATCTGTAACTTTGTACATAGTTTAAAAACTTTTTATTTATTTTTTATTTTTTATTTTATTTTATAAAAATAACATTACATAGGGAAAAAAAAAATCTTTTTTCTTTTTCAATCTAATGCTCCTAGGAGTTTTTAACAATAAACTCATTTAGGGACAAATAAAAATACACACATTCATTTCATTCTAATACGCACTGACATCACTTAGATCATAACAGCAAAACCATATATTATACGACGCAAGTAGAAAAGGTATCATTCAAAAATACTTATTAAAATAATATTTTTTTGCAAATCAGAGGTCCTGTTTCGATAGTTAGATACAGGGATCTTAAACATGTCAGGTAACAAATTAAATTCGGAAAATGCTATGTATTTTAGGGATCTTGTACCGAATTTGGTTGTATTTGCTGGTTCTAAATGTATTCGATCAATACCTTGCAATACCAATCAGTTTTATTCAGAGTACTAATAGTATTTTTATTTATTTTTAGATTAATTCGTATCATCTTCTGCCCAAAGAGAAGCTTCGTATAGTCAGGACGTGTGTTTTTCTATCCCTGTCATCCATTAAGGTTGCATTCCATTTACTAGCAGACTATGGTCTGTACTGGTTGATGGATAGGGTATACCATTATGAACTGTTAAGGACGAATTTACCAAGTAAAGTATTCCAAGAATCATTGTGATAATTAATAGCACACCCCCCCACGTGACCCGATTCCCATACAAACGTATTCCTCGATTTTTTCCCTGAAATTTAACATTAGAGCAATGATTTTTTTTCACACATTTTAGATATCGGCCAGGAGCTCAGTCACAGATAACCATCGACGTAGTTAAATACGTGCTAACTACGTGCTTACGCTAACCATTTGACCGAACACAATGAACATACGTTCATACCACGTTCGCCGTTGCCGAGCATTTCCGAGCGTTGCCGAGCACCATAGATGATAATAAATATCGCGGCCAAACGTCAAACGTCAAATCAACGCGCCGTGTGGTCGGATTGTTTATTATGTCGACTGCTTTTCTCAATATTTGGCTTGCCGGACGCCGGCTAAATGCAATACGGCACTCGAGAAAGATTGAAAAAAGATATGTGCGAAGAAGATATATCTCGGAAATGGCTCGCGACTTGATGCGCTCGTTTAATAATCCCGATCGATAACTTTTAACGCGTGTTCCATTGTGATCGCGAAAACGTTAAACATCCATGGTAAGAAATAGTTATCACGTCGCTTATTACCGCGTCGATAGTGATTTGTGATCGAGCAACAGATGCGTGTTTGTATCGTCTTATTTTTTGAATATTTTATTTGTTAACGAAGATATATAAAAAACAACTTTTGGATTTTTGTTATCATTATTATGTCCGTAAAAAAATTTCAAAATATCGTTATCGCTATTCAAAAGAGGTAATTATATAGGTAGGATGCGACTATTAATTTCAAGGCATTTTAACCAAGTTTTGATGTAAGTAGGGCCATATACTACGTATGCCTCCCGAGAGCCTCAACCATGCTTGCCTATTTTACAAGGCATCAGGTTCTCGGCGTCCTGGTCGTCCACTGTTGACAATTCGTCGGCAGTTCGCGT
The DNA here is from genome assembly GCA_022494985.1 of Micrasema minimum. NCBI lineage: Eukaryota > Metazoa > Arthropoda > Insecta > Trichoptera > Brachycentridae > Micrasema > Micrasema minimum. The sequence goes on along the minus strand of JAGVSP010000230.1, from coordinate 42,651 downwards.
CAGAGCTGCGGGACGTGGACTTGACTTGGGCGGATGCACAGGAGCTGGCCGCCGATTGCTTGGCCTGGAGGCAGTTTGTGGATTTCATATGCTCCACATAGGGAGCGGATATGGTATGATGAGGGGCAAAAGTATTTTTAAAAATACATAGCCACTTCCCTGGTTCTACGCATCAACTATTTATTATTCAGTACGATCCATTTTGTGCGCTTAGGAGACGGGTGCTTTTAAAGCATCCGTTTGCGGTCAATCCGTTTTTATAAGACGTAGCTTTCGAATTTTTATTTTTTAATTTTTAAAGAAAAATTTCAAATATTTATTATTATTCACACAAAAAAACGGAATTTAAAAGTAAACTATTTACTACCCCCTATTGGGTGAGGAGAAGGGAAAGTAGTAGTAGTTTTAAAAACTAACTAACTAACCATCACGCCATTTCCCCGAAGGGGTAGGCAGAGAGGATAGAACTAAATTGGCAGTGCATAATGGTGTTCTGGTACCAACCCTTATGTATGGAAGCGAAGTATGGAGTTGGAAAAATAAGGATGAAAGTAGATTGAATGTAGTTGAAATGCAATCTCTCAGGCGAATGTGTGGTAAAACTATATGTATGATAGGTGCACTAAAATGTTGAAATTAGAGCAGAGTGCAAGGCTGAGATAAGCACTATCGACAAAATTAAGAAAGGTCTTTTACGTTGTTTCGGTCATGTAGAGCGAATTGATGATGAAAGAACGCCTAAAAAAATATATGATGCGAATGTGCCTGGATGTAGAAGCCGAGGAAGGCCGAGAAAGACATGGCATGATCAAGTAAAACAAACGTGCTTGAAAGTGGGCATGTAAGAAGTCGGAATAATCGACGTGCGTGCATGAGAAGATGTTATGAATGTGGAGGAAGCAAGAGAAGTAGTTTTAAACATTGACGTATTTCCTTTTAGTGTCATCTCTCCGGCGGCGGAGAGGTCCACATAAACGGCACCGGATTTTTTGTGAGATTTTCAAAAAAATTGCACATTATATTGAAGCTGTGAGTTTCAAAGACACGGTAATCGACACAAGATCCTGTCTTGTCCGACCGACACCACCAAACTACATACACTATATTAATATATGTAAGTACCAACAGATGTCATTAATGTAACGTCTCATTCTACGTATTATAAATATTATATTCTAGACCTCGAACAAGAATTCACAAGAAGGGGGGTTTCCAAACAATTTTCGACGTGATAACGTCTAATAAATCGATGAACGCCGGCTGCACACACGAAAAAGCATGACTCATTGTCACGTTCCGCCTGAGCCGAGTGTGCAAGCGAGAGCGCGGAACAAGCGATAGAGAGGCACGATCGGCCTAAGCGTTCGGTTTTGAGACGCATCTATCTCTCTTCCACTCCATCGGCCGATGCGTCCGAGTAGAAGGGAGACAGCAGCGGCACACAAGAAGAAAAAACAAAAAAAAGATAATTTATGGTAAAAAAAAATTTTCAATGAACTCCTGCTTTGTATTATACAAAATAATGATAATTCAGTAATAATAATTCAATTCAATTCAGAAAAGTATGCTATTTTTCATCAATGTTTTCTCATGACGTTATCACGTAAAATTATCGTCCGTAAGCCGACTTTACAGACAGCCAAAAGTTTTTTTTTTAAAATATGCGCTTTCTAGGGTTAATTTATAACACCACTTATTTTCAAATTCCACCGTCTAAAGACTCAATACCAGAAACGTGTGAAGTAGATGTCTATTGATGACCTGGATGGCTATTGATGACGTAGTGAGTGACGTAGTGGATAACTAGACACCTCAGACACAGAAGTATATTAAAAATAAAATCTGGCTCGAAGGTTGAAAGTGATAAATGGATTATTAAAATAATAATAGAAATTTCCCTGACAAGGTGATACAGCTGTCACTGAATAAAATAAAAATATTTAAAAAAGAACCAAAAAATCGTGTTAGACTTCAAAATCGTTTTTGAAATATAAAAAGTTAATGCAGACAACCACGATGTCCCTCGCATTCTCTATTGTTGTAACACAAAATCCAAACTCTACACTACATACATACTTATTTGTTTTTATTTACATTAACCGGGGATAACTTGTTAATAGTCCGAATGCAATTCTATCATCACAGGACGAATAGGAGTATACACTTTTGACAAAATTTATTAGGTAAAATCAGCAAGAATTTAATTGTTTTACGAATCATTTCTAAAATACCTATATCATAAAATAAGATTATAAATTGTTAAAACGTTTGATTTTATTTAAAAAAAAACTCAAGTGTCGTGACCAAATTTTTTTTTGTCAATGTTACAAAATTCGGAAAATTTGCAAGGTCGTTGTCAGTAGAGTTAAATAAAAAATTTATGCTAAGGGTACGACGCATGCTTCTTATACATTACACCTCGCCTTCGAATTCAATTGTAGATGGGAAATACGTGACGTTGCATGCTAAATACATAAAACGATAAAAAAACCAATTTATTGTAAAACACAAAAAAATATAATAGGTAGGTACGTATATGTATTATTTTTAAGCTTTGTTAAATAGTGTGCCTACTTTATTATTTAAAAAAAAGGAAACTAAAACTCACTAAAGTGTAAGTGACTAAAATCTCTCAATTGATCCATGCATGTCACTGATGTGCTCATGTTACCTATTTTTTGCCGCTCCTGTCGTGTTGGTTGAGATGCTGGCTTACACCACGGGCCTTCAAACCCCCCGGTTCGATTCAAGATTCAGGACCACAAAAATGAAAAGCGATTTTTCTCAAGCCTAGGGGTTATTTAAAATTATCCCTTCATGTAATTGGGCGTCTAGTTCTAAAGATATATAAAAGGTAATGATTACTTATAAAAAAATGTTAATGGTTACACATAAAAAAATATTTATTAAGATTTTTATTACACTTAAAAATTTTAAGTCACCTCGTTAGCATAGTGGTAGCGCATTTGACTACCGTGCATGAGGTCGTGGGTTCAATTCCCGTAGTGGGTAAAAATAAAATATTTATTTCCATGAGATTTTCATAAAAATGTTATGTGTGAATCAATAAACATTTATACTCTATTAAATTATTTAGGGGCGGTGTTGACCTATGTTAAAATAAATTCAATTTTGTTTTGTGATACCTTGGAATGGTTCTGAAGGCGTAAGGACTAAACATCTTACCTTCGTGTGATAAATAAAAACTGTTCCAGATACACTGCACTTGGTGTACCAATTCAGTGCCCTATGCACCATGGGGTGCGGATAAGAAAGTAGTAGTCGTGGGTAGGTGGTAGTAATTTTTAATAATAACAAATTTGCTATCAATAATTAAATGAATAAGTTTAATTTATTATTGCCAGGAAAAGATTAAATTGTCTTATATTTTGCGTAATGTTTATAAAAATCAATGGCAGTCAAACCTAATGTAAGAAATGTAAGTTATTGAATTTTTCATTTTTATATCTCTACAGTGATGAAGTGGATGAAGGGATATTCAAGCGTTTACAGGGCTTATGACCAGATCAATGGCTGGGGTTAAACGGCCAACTTTTGACGTACTATACAACATTCCCATAATTCATAGCCTCTCGTTGATGAAATATCCAAAAACGCACGCAAAAATTAATAAAAAATGTTGAAAATAGCATTCATTTCAAAATCTTAAACAATGACGTCACTCCTTGTATCTAAGTGTAGTGTTTCCGGTTTCCGTTTTTTAAACCCCCGTAGCCGCGTTCCATGGCATTTTAATATGGAATACAATCTACATATAAGCTTCTATTGCAAAAAAGATGGCCGCCATTCAGTCTACTAGAAACAGCTGTTAACAGTATATGACAGTTCAGTCGACGGTATATTTTATCTGTGCTTCCCGCGTCAGTTTTGCATAGATTTTTGACAGTTTTGTTACTGGCTGGAGAAATACCATGGCCTTAAACAACCCGTTTTATGACGTCACTCCTGCAAAAATGACGCAGTTAGTACATAGTTGGTATTTAGCGCGGTATTTGAAATGTGCAACTTTAAAAATCGTATCTTCATCAATAACTTATAAAAAAATATTAAATTTTTTTTTTGTGTAGTTAAATAGTAAGTTTATAGAAAAAAATTACTTTAGAAAACAGTGGATTCCCTTCATTCCTCTGTCGTTATGATTCATTTTTCTTTGATTACTTTTAACGTCAAATATCTCCGTTCATTGGCCCTCCATATTATTACTATACCTAGTAAAACCTCCTTGGTTGCCATATACAACATAAGAGTCTACCTCTATTACTACACTCGTACATTGTACTATACGACTATACACTCTTCATCACTTGTCTCTAATTTGTCTCTCGTTTGACTCTCATTTGTCTCCATTCGCTTTGGCCTTTGGTAGAAAGACAACAATCATTTAGAGTGCATTGTTATGATTAAATCATGTCTTAAGAAGTATAATTATTTCTTTTGTTTTCTTGTAACAATAGATTTTACATTCGTTGAAACGGTGGCAATATTTTGATTTATTGCATATTCAGCATTGTTATTGCATATTTATATTGTATGGATCCTAGCATTAGGCCTCGTTTAGATTGCATAAAGCGATCTTCGGTAAACTATTTACACACTTTTTACTTCGAGTTAATTTTATATTTAGCTTGTAAACGTTAAAAGATTAGAGAGATCTGAGAGAAAAATTTATGGTTTTACGTGTTTTCATAATAAATCATCGGCTAAATACTGCTTAATGTGCCTGCATATTATTATTCAACTAAACGAGGTCTTATTATTTGTTTGTTTTTTTGTTTATACTGCATATAAACAGAACATAGCTGCATCTGAATGTTTTTGTTTCACCACGCGTTGAACTCTCCAACTAACTCGTGAAAACATATTATTTTAATTAACAATTTAAATTTATAGCTTTATTTTTCTAACCACTAACAAACAACAAACCCCAAATATATCGCATAAAACACACATTACCACACCTTTTTTTAACATTCATGATTGATAAATGATTTTTAAAATCCAACAAAAAATCACCTTACGTGATTTCACAAACCAATAATTTTTGTTTTTACAATTGTAGTTGATGGTTAAAAAACTCAAACCTTTCAAATCCCTGTTTGTTTTAGTAAAGACATTTATTTATTTTTTATACTAACAAATGTTTTTTTTTTTTTCATATAAAGCCACTAAATATGTCTTGTTTTCATAGTACCTATCTAATCTTCGTAAAGAAGAGACAGCTCGGGTTGGGGCTCTCCCAAGGCATTTATCAATCAATAATTTACATTCAGTAAAATGAGATCAAGCTGCGCTGCGCTTGTGTGTCAATGCAGTGCCCTATACACAATTGGGTAAAAAAATAAGGGGGAGTAAAAGTAGTAGTAGTAGTAAAATGTGAGAGATTGGAAGAAAATTCAAATTTAGATCAGATTATAAGTTCGTTGAATGAGAATGATATTTAAAGATCACCGAATTGTTTGCGTTTAGTAACCACAGCACCGCGGTATTTTGAAATGATGCATTTTGAAAGTAGAAGATATCTTGTGAATGGTGTTTACCTTTGAGCAATATCACCGTTTAATCCGAAGCAAATTAACAAACCATCAGTCGTAATTGTTGTTAATTTATTAGAGTTAATCTTAAGATTACGCTTAACTGGATCAGAAACAAACTGGATTGTTGTATTTTAATTAATTGTTTTTTTAGCACCTTTATACGCACAGCACAAACATAAGTATCTAATGTAGTATGTTTTCGTATTAAAATAGCATGGGAACCAACATTTGTTAATGATAATGATAAAGTTGTTGTTATGTGTTACTAATTGAATATTTACACATTTTAAATACAATACCAGTATAAAATTACATTATTTTGACCACCTACTTATTAACTTGATATCACAAAAAATAAAGACTTATTGACGAAAAACTTTAAAGTTTTTAGTTAAAAAAATTATTGTTGTTCATCATCATCATCATCATACCATATCCGCTCCCTATGTGGAGCATATGGATTCCACAAACTGCCTCCAAGCCAAGCGATCGGCCGCCAGTTCCCGCGCATCCTCCCATGTCAGGTCTGCGTCTTGCAGTTCTGATGCAAACTGCCGACGGATTGTCAACATCGGACGTCCAGGACACCGAGAACCTGATGCCTTGTAAAATAGGCAAGCATGGTTAAGGCTCTCTCGGGAGGCATACGTAGTATATGGCTCAGCCAGCCGAAACGCCTACCCTCCGGCGATATCCGTGACAGTATACTAGATATCAAGGGTTGCTGCATCCGTTGCCTCACCTCTGTATTCCTTACAAAGTCAAACCACCGCACACCTAATATTCTTCTAAGACACCTATTCTCAAAACTCAGAAATCTGCTATTTTGGGCCCTGGTTAGGTGCCATGATTCTTAGCCATAGAGGAGATTATTGTTTTTATAGAAGTATGTATCTAGTAGGTATCTATAAGAAGAAAACATAATTTGTGCTTTAAACGAATAGGGGTCTAAACTTGTACAAGATTCGATTAAAATATATTTTTTTATTCATTTTAGAAACTTTAAACTTCAATATTAGAACCTAAATTGCATGTTTGTCTAGGCTAAAAACGTAAAAAATGGAAGAAAGTCGTGGTTATTGCATAACACCATAATTTAATTACGATTATTTTCAAATAAATTTTAATAAAGGTAAATCCTTCGGGAGCTGAGTTGTGGTCTAGTGGTAGATTCTGAGACTTCGGATTAGAGTCTCTAGGTTAGAATCCCTCTACAGCACAACTTGTTACCTGCTTTTACGGCACAGTTATTCCCAACTATTTTAAAGCACCCCCAAAATTGAAATATTTCAGTTTGTCACAAGATCTCAAATTTTAAAAAGATTGAGTGGTTAAACTGATACATAATTTAGGGTTCTCAGAGATCATCCTAGATAATTTATTACATATCGTGTTTTGATGAAACGATGTTATTATGAATAGACGTCGTGAGCCATTTGTCTCAATAGCAACAAAAAAACTATATGAATGAAAACGTTTAATGCGATAATTGACGAGACAGGTTACAGGTATCCGCGAGTGTCAGTTTTAAAATGACAAATAGTTAACTATAATACATAAATCATTCCCATGAAGTTATCAATCAGGATATTGTTAGGAGATTTCAACCTCATAAATAGCGAAGAGTACTAAATTTGGTTGTTCTTGTAAGGAAACTGTGGCCTCCTAATACTTTGTTTATTGTTAGTTCACTCAAGGCTGTCGAAAAGTAGATTGTCGGTAAAAAGGATTAAGTTCGGTTTACAATAAGATTTTGTAATCTACCTAGATTATCTTTACTTTTACGGTAATATAGTATCCATGGTATAGTACAACCTGAAAACTGGTGAATCTACATCATATTGGGAGTCGAATATGTAATGTGACTTTTTAATCTTAGCTTGAAAAAAATATTTTTTTCTTCTCATAAAAGCTTTTGTAAGTATGGCAGATTAAGTAAATTGCTTAAATTCTTATTGAAATGAGTTTTTTTTTTAATTTTGTTTTCTTCATGGATAGTATTAATTCGACTAAATAAATTATATTTGATATCAACAATTTGCAAAAAATTATTGAAAAAAATATTTTTATTACGTACTCAATTTTCTCAAAAACTATGGGTCAAATTAAAAAAAAATCGACTCCAAATATTATGTAGATTCACTGATTTCTCGCTTGTACATCGAGTTCCATCAGATCTTTCAAAATTTAAAAAAAACTTTAATTTAAAACTCTCGAAGTATTCGGTAAAACATAAATTTGGAGCAATTTAGCGGCAAACTTTAAGCTTACTAATGCGTCCTTGTGTAAACTGAGCTTAATCCACGACTCTTTACTTAAACAACGCAATCCGATGGTTAAAATAACAGCACGGTGGCAACTATCGTGATGTCAGAGGTTGTTAGGGCGATTGAGAAAAAAATATAATTGCGAATCTATCGACAAATCGCGCAAAATTGATGGTTTTACTTAAACGTTTTAATAAATTCCGGGAACTCTCATTGCTGCTGTGTTTTTTCTATATTTTAACATTTTTGGTTCCCACCGCGAAGAAGGATCTTATTTTAGAATTAAACATGATCATATTCATTACACATTACACGACGAATATTTATTGCCTAGATTTGGAAGATACTGCAAAAAATATCGTTTTTATTTGTTTTATGGAAGTAGGCTTAATGGACGCCAGTTTTTTTGAAGTCGTATCTTTTAATCATAAAAAATATAATTTTTATATGCTCAGATTAGCGGCCGCAATACCCTTATAAATCATAGTCAAATTTCCATAAAATGGGAATGGATAAGTGGATGTATTTATTTGAGTTTTTACGATATGCAAATTGCTAAAAAAAATACAAAATAAATGGTTTATAGACTTTTATGAACTCCATGGGTATCTCCTGACGAAAACAATAATAATTAAAAAAAACTTTTGGTTGTCTGTAAAGTCGGTTTACGGGCGATAATTTTACGTGATAAGAAAACATTGATGAAAAATAGCATACTTTTGTGAATTGAATTGAATTATTATTACGGAATTATCATTATTTTGTATAATACAAAGCAGGAGTTAATTGAAAATTTTTTTTTTTTCCATAAATTATAATTTTTTTGCACTCGTTAATTTCACTTTCACTTTGTAGCTTGTGTGCTGCTGCTGTCTGCCTTCTACTCGGACGCATCGGCCGATGGAGTGGAATAGAGATAGATGCGTCACAAACCGAACGCTTAGGCCGATCGTGCCTCTCTATCGCTTGTTCCGCGCTCTCGCTTGCACACTCGGATCAGGCGGAACGTGACATGAGTCATGCTTTTTCGTGTGTGCAGCCGGCGTTCATCGATTTATTAGACGTTATCACGTCAAAAAAACAAAGTATATATGTACCTACCACATAAACGCATAAATTTAAATGCACCTTTTAACTGTTTGCAGTTTTAAATAGCAAAAGACACAAGATCACCAAAATCTAATTGGATATTATTTAATCTACTATTTGACATTGTATTAGTTTGTTTTTAATTATCGTTTCAATCCCTGGGTCGGCTTCACGGTAGTAAAACTGTAATATATATATTTATAACGAAATAAGGTATTAAGATTATTGGCCTTTTAATATGTAAAAAGGCCAACCTATCGTTAAATTCATTTATCAATTTGCGATATGCACTGAAAACATTGATTTATCAATGTGCCTAGTAGGTTTGCTGCTTGCTCGGCCGTTTACAAATACAGATTCACCTTTAGATACTTAAATAAAATATATAGTTATTTTGTTAACTGATTAAAACATTAACAAGGAAACCTTCATAATTGATTTACCATTTAAAAAAAGCGCCTACAAAGTATGTTTAAATTGCGAAATTAGCAATAACCAAAAAACTGGTTCTGTGGAAAATGTCTAAACATAAAAAAAATGTCAAAAAAATCGTAAAATGTTATAAAGTTGTAAAACGAAAAAAAACCCAAACTATTTAGATTCATACATACTAAGTATAAACACTGATTTGTCTATATTTTTTATGCAACGATGTAAGGATATATTATTATTTTCAAAACGATTAATAATTATTAGTGGTTATTACGAACGATATTTATCGATTAACATACAGAACAAATGTCGAATTACATATAATATTAGGTATTTAATTTGTTCAATAACTTGTAATCGCTGTACCAAAAGCAGTAGGAATATATTTAAAAAAAATAATTAAATCAATAGTGATGTTAATTGATTTTCCAATAAAGAATAGACAACTACTTGCCTAAAATATACAGAGTAACAATACTCGTAGTACAACCCGAAAACTGGTGAATCTACATCGTATTTGAAGACGATTGTGTAATATGACTTTTTAATCTGAGCTTGAAAAAAAAAAATTTTTTTCTCACAAATGTATGGCAGATTAAATAAAATTGTTCAAATTCTAATAAAAACGCGTTTTTTAATTAAGTTTTTTGTCGGCTTAAGAGATCCTGTCACCGCGCGCCTCCCTACAACACTCTTACATCTTCCAATTTTATTTTATTTGGAGGATTAATGGTTCGAATCCCACTCGAGCACAACTTTTCCTGCTTTCTGACGCAGTTGTTTTTGACACAGCAGTTTTAAAGCAGCCCGAAATTAAGCTATTTGTGATTATATTTAAAATGTTTCTTTTCATTTAAAAAATAGGATTTGGACTTTTTGATTTTCTTCATCTCACCAGGAATCGAACCAGGAACAACCGTTTGGTAAGTCCAGCGTTTCAACCATTACTCTTCGGAGGCCACTAGTGTCAATAAAGAAGGGGCAGCTCTAATTAAGTATCTCCTGAGCCATCCAGAGGATATGCTCAAGCCAGGTCCTCGCCGCGCTTTCACGGTCCCAGTTACAGGTTGCTGCACCCGTTTCCTATCTTCGAAGTCAATCCACCTACTCAATTTATACCAACAATATAAATCCTATAAAATAACAGCAAAATTAATATAATTACATTACAGCAAGATTAACTAAGAGCTTATTACAAGGTCACAAAGAAGACAAATTATTATTGAAACGACCTATAAGTCTATAAGTTATTGATTACAGATAGATCTACAACGTTTGTGGTACCGTATACAATCACTTATCTGTTACAAATGTTAATGACTTGATGCAGATAATTTTCTAGTCTATTAAATTAAATCGATTTCAAGTTTTTTGTACACTTTTACTCTCACATCTGTAGTTCGAATATAAACACATGATGTCTGACCCTTATATTTGGAGAATCTTATAATAATTATAAAATAAAACGTCTGTAAGTGGTATTTGAGGATTGCTATGGCTTATTTTGATTTCTTATAGATTACTTAATTTCATACACATGAAACAATCATTCTAAAAACACATTTTTTAGGAGAACACTAGATAGTCTTCTCCAAAACTGTATCAAAATCTATCCCAGAAGCTTTTGTTAAGTACCTACTAGGACGATATGAAGCACATAGAAACAAAATCGGCCTACAATGTCCACAATCTTAAATTGTTGGTATTTACGAAAAAACGTTTGTTTAGTTTTGCCATTTTGCCGTTTTTGTTTCAACAACAAAACTTTAATGGATTAATGCCATTTTTGTGACAAACAAATATTCTATGGAGAAAATATATAACTTTCCAAACAAACATATTTAACTAATTTTCGACTGCAGGTGGACACTGCCGTTCTTGTTTTTATATGCCTCATATGTATTTCTTTTTATAATGCTAATAATATATCTATAAGTGTGTAAATAATATATCTAAATGTGTGAAATTATTCGTAGTTCTTTTACTTTTCAGAAAAAAATTGTGTTACAATACGCTAAATTTAAGAGAATACATGAATTTTTTTAATAAATTGGTGTAAGGGGACGACAACCTTTTGAACGCGTACTTTGGCATTGTTATTATGTATAATGTTAATTATTTTTATCATGAGAGGGTTAGTAGACAGATTATTATTTAGATTTATAATAAAAAAACTTCATTTCGAGAACATATTGACGAACTACATAGATATAGTCTGCACGAGTTTAACACACAGAGCTATTTTTTGTTTTTTCGTTATTATTGTGTGAAAAAAAACTATTTTAATAAAAAGTGAAAACCACTGAATTTGGGGCAGAAACCGATGCTGATGGGAGAATTTCGACTCTCAGTGTATAAAACAGTGCATAGATCTCGCTCTGATGTAATTATTTGCAACATACCTACAAGTCAATCTCCTTTGAAATGCAATTGATATTCCAACAGGGACAGAGAAACTCTGGAAACAAATGTGGATTATCTATGCGTTTACAGGGCTTACGACTTGTCATTGGCTGGGTTAAGTGGCCACTCAACAGATGTCACCAGTGAGAAAACCTCTAAAAATGCGGAATCTCGAATACAAGTTCAATAAATGTACAAGTTTTCGAAATTTGTCATGTTATATGGTTATGGGGAATGTTGTAATACATCAAGTGGCCACTTAACCCGGCCAATGATAGGTCATAAGCCCTGTAAACGCCTAGATAATCCACATTTGATTCCAGAGTTTCTCTGTCTCTGTTGGGATATCAATAATATTTGATATTAGCCCAGCATGGGTATAATCCAGTAATTTGTCTGCAAGTATTTGTACACATTCAAAATGTTCCTTTGAAAGGGGATACTCCACAAGGCGAGGTAATTTTTTATGAGGACTAGTCTATGGTATATCCATAGTATAATTATGAAATTTATACAGTAGTTAAGATAGGTTGGGTTTAATAAAATAATTTAAATCAAATAACTATTTTAAAGCAATATCCTTTATAATAGGTTATGAAATTTATACAGTTGGTTAAGATAGGTTTGGGTTTAATTAAATTATTTAAAATCAAATAGCTATTTAAAAGCGAATTTTATACAGTAGGTTATGATTTTTAATTCCAACCAATCACAGCTTTGCCCATTTCTATGCTGTACCTCTATAATCCAGAGAGTAAAAACTTTTGTGGAATTTTGACAGCTCGACCTCGCTTTGTGAAGTATCCCCCTTTGAAATATTTGGACATTATCAAAATATTAAAAAGGTTGGTACGTCAAAGGTTGTCGAGACCAATAGATGAATATGCACATCACACGCTCAGTGTCCTTGGTATCACCAATAAGGAAATGTACTTCTCGCACTTTAGGAATCACTGCTGCTCGTGACTCTGAACTCCGTCAGTATAATACGGACTCAATACATTTTGCACAAAATCCTTCGAATGACTAATTACAGCTCATTCACGATCGAGAAAAAACACTCGCGTGGTTCTTGGGTAAATTGATTTTTTACTCTATATGAGATGGTTATTATGTAGTACATCTTTACATGCATTACTCATGTTAAACATGGATATTACATATCTGTGAAAGACCAACAGTGCTTATAATACAGAGAATATTCATTTTAAAAAGGTGCTAAAACATCACTATCTTAAGAAGAGAACAATGACGAGTGTGATTCTTTTACTAGATTTCGAGAATATAAACGTATCTCTTAGGATATAAATCTAATACTTCTAATGTATACTTCTAATGTATATCTCTTGTATAAGAGTATAATAAATTGTCCCACATATAGACTGCTGCTCATCTATATTATACCTTAGTAATGAAGGAGAGCTAAAAAAATTACAAATTCTCTGCAAAACAGAGCAATGCGAATCATATTAAAGTGCAGTAGAAGAACAAACATGAAAAATTTTTATTAAACTCTTGAATATTATATGTCAGTAGACCAAAGAGTTAAATATAATGTTGCCAATGAAATAAACAAAATTGTTAAAGGGATAATTCCAAGATATTTGCAAAACAAATAAAAAAACAATGACTTTTTTTCATAAATATGCAACAAGAGGTTAAAAAAATATAAGATTAGAAAAGAAAAAAAAAACTATGTCACAGAATTGTCTCATGTATAAGGGCATCAAAATGTATGAGGAGATGCCAGATGAATTAAAATATAATAATACAAATATAGAAGAAAATTACAATGTACGAATACAGCAGTTGAATTACGTTTCCAATCGTATTAAACGAATGCGTAGTAGCACATGTACAAAATTTTCTTAATATTGATATTTTTCAACTAAAATAGCGAACCTGCAAGGGCATGTGCAAATATACCTGTACTCTAATAATCTGCATTAAAGCTTAAAAATTTAATTATCTGTTAATCAATGTAAAATAACAGATTATTATCCAAATTTTAGTCTTTACTGCTTATTTTTTACCATCGCTCCACTGGTTTTACATATTCAAATGTCCTACAAACTGTACACTACTGCCATGTTGGTATAAATACGCTATTTACACAGAAAGTAAGCGTGCGGGACTTATAGCACATAACAGGGCGTCCCAAACTTATGGGACCATGAAGGGGAAGTACCTATTGAATATCGTAGATAGTGTATTTTGCTGAAAGAAGACTTTTATGTTACTTTTAAAAATTAGTAATTCTGCATTCATAGATTTTCTAAAAATTACTTGCTTCGTCTGGAATCGAACCGACTTAAATGTCAAAAAAATCACCTACATTTATATGATGCCAATCGAAAGAATAGCTAAAAAATAATAACTTTGCTTAAGTAACATAGTATTTTTAAAAAAAAGAACAACATCTGAAATTAATCATTTTTAATCAATTAAAAAACATACATGAAAGTGCCGTAGTCAATTAAGTAAATATTATTTGTAAATTAATTAAATATAATGCTCAAAATGTGATCCACTCTTGTCTTACGCAAAATCGCCTGACTCAATCATTTTACGTTGTTCCTTTCTTTCTAAAATACTAACTTTACTTAAGCAAAGTTATTATTTTTTACTATTCTATCGATGGCATCATAAAAGTTAGGGTGATTTTTTTTTTGACAATTTTAAGTCGGTCGATTCCAGACGAAGCAATTAAATTTTAAGAAAATCTATGAATGCAAATTACTAACTTTAAAAAGTAACATAATCCTTCTTTCAGCAAATACACTATCTACGATATTTAAAGGTACTTCCCCTTCGTGTCCCCGAAATGGTAGTGCCATACGTTCTGGACACGGAAACGCCCTGGTCCACCCATAAAAACCCATTGCATCTTCCACCAATATTCCTATAACTTTTATTAATTTGGTCCATTAATATCCGATGAAACAATACGATTTGTGTAAACTAAAACTGCTAATTCTACTACTTTCCATTATCAGAATTGTGCGTATTTGGGGTACTGCATTGGTACACCAAGTGCAGTGCTTGACCAACCGTTAAACGAAGGGTAGAAGACAAGTCTTAAGCTTCAGCGTTAAATAAATATTACATATTGATCCCGTCGGGAATCGAACCCGCGACCTCATGCAAGGTAGCTTAATGTGCTAACCCTCAAAGTATTCCCTTACACAGCAATAAATTGAGCTCAGCATTGAAAAAAATACGATTACTTTATGGCTTTGCCGACCTTATATTGATAAATATCGAAGTTTAATTGTGCAGACAATTAAAATATGTTTTTTTTATATTGGATCTCCGCCTTACAGCTTTTTTGTGGAAATTCCCACAGTAAAATAGCTATGCGTAATAATGATTAAAGATTGTTTTTATTGTTAACAGTTGCAAATTTACATGTGTGTATAATTTGTGATCTTCGTTGGTATGAAAATTATCAAAACTAAAATGAATACAACTCATAAAAAATTGTTGTAATCCGGGATACTAAAAAACTCTTTGATATAATACTTTACTAATGTACGTTAAAAGTATAAGTGTTCATTCTCTACCACATAATACCTAACACTACTTTTTCTTTTATCTTGGAACGGGTAAGCCTATTTTAGATAGAAGCAGAACGTACCTATTATTTATGTGTATATTATAAATATATGTTAAATGTAAATGTAAATGCAATATTTAAATTATAATAATGAAATATATAAATATAAACTTATACTTTAAAGTGTACCTAAATAAATAAATAAATAAAACATAACCAATCAATTATCGTTTCAAACGTTAAAAGATTATTAACACCTCCCTACTAAAACTATTTTTTTATAACGACAATATGAATATTCATTATGTCCATGAACCGGATGACAAAGTATTTCAGTGTGTTGAGAATATGGTCCTTTCTTCTCTCCTTTTAAAGTATTTTTTTTTAATGTTAAAAAAAAATTACGGGGAGTAGGCAGGATCATTTTTATTCTCTAGGAGAGGGGAGGGGGTTGGAAAAAAAATCCAAAAATTGTTGATACGAGTATTTTTATATATTTATGGATTGATATTGATAGGTAAAACAATAAATTATTAAAAACACAATGTGGATTAAATCATTGTGTTTTTAAAAAAATCTTAGCCAAAAAAACACACAACATCATTATTATTACAAAACTTATTAAGTAAACGGTCTAGGAAATACATTAAAATGTTGCCTAAAAAATAATTTCAATGAGCGGATATTGGTATTAGAAGTTTTTATGTTAGGGCTTCAGAAATGGATTTTGAGATATGTATTATTTCTTTTCTTCTTCATGTTTAAATCCCAAGTAATGACAAACGCCTTGTGAGGCATCATACTCATTTTTTTTTATTTCCCTTTATCTGCCGATGTGCACCTGTATGACTATCATAGTATTACCACTTGAAACTATCCTTGGCCGATTGCTTGTCTATAACAGGCAGTTGATGGAATCCCACAATGTCTCCAAACAATATTAATCTTTTGAAAACACCTTTGTCAATTTTACATGAGGCTATAAAGCGTCTCCCAAAAAAAAAATTAGAGAAAACAGGGAAACATACAAAAGAGTCTAAACAGTCTAGTTACCTATGTAACAATATCTACTCAATGTAATTTGTAATAAGAAGCTTCACGATTCATGATGCTATATGCTAACGTATTTTTCAGTGACGATTAATATTTTAGAATAAGAATAATAGGCACTTGGCTCGTATTACAGTGAGGTTTAGTTTACATGCGTATGTGCAGGTTACCTAGCCAATTTCGACTATCAAATGTACGTCTCATAATCTGACTTAAGTCATCAGCAATCAGAGTCAACAATTTTGCTTGCACTACGCCATCTAATCTTACATAATTATGAACCTACCTGGTTACTATAGAAAGGTAGACTATCCTGTGCGACCGCCCACATAAGTTAGTCCCATGAAGTAAGGTACAGCGGCAAAGCACGTTTTTTCTAGCCTCGTTACACCCCTATGATTACTCGGCAAAAGTTTTTATTGAGTTTTCCGTACGTCTACACATGTTTAAACTAAAGACAATTTTCATCATCGTTATACAACCGAGGAAAGCAATAACATTAGCGCCAGTATGATTCCCAATTTGAAGGCGTTATTTGTGCGCCTTGAACATTACTCGTTTAAAACTAGAGCGGTAGCTCAATCACGAGTATCTCTATCGACGTAGTAAAAACTGCGTAAAACCAATTGCTAATGGTTTTTTAACATTTATCGCGATAACAAAACAAGTTCCTACCACGTTAAAATAGCCGATTTATTATAGATTAATAAATGATCGGCAAATAAGTCAAAAGTCATATCTCGCAATATATATTCTTCGCACATATCTTCTTTCAATCTTTCCTCGATAGTGCCCTTATTGCATTAAGTTTAAGGCCGGCCGTTGCGGCAAAATGCCAAAATATTGAGAAACGCATCGAAAGAATAATGAAGCGGAGACAATTATATCTCGGAAAACAAGTTCTGCGTTATGCTTTCTTGAATAACGTTTGACATATAACATTAACGTTTGCCGCAATATTGTATATCATCTAAAACGTTAAACAACGCGAACGTGGTATGAACGTGTATATCAAAAAACTGGATTATTCCCCCACCGATAGTGATCGTTGGCATCGAGATAGTATGATAATTGATTTACTTCTCATGAATCATAGCGATAGCACAATACATATATTATAAATATTTATTTTACTAAAAGGATTTAGTCGTCAGTTCACGTGGACATGCACGTGAACTAATAATTAATTATAACTTTTCTGGGGCCAACCTCCCGCATAAGGCAGTCGTAGAGTCAGATTTGAAAGGTTCAAGGTAGACATTTCACGTAGTAACCTACTTTAACATTATAATACACAGTCACGCAACTGTTGTTCAAAACACTTAGGTAATTATTTAAAGTTTGTTTCTTTTCATTTTAATTTGATAAAGCCTCAAGTTGATCTAATTATATAGCCATGTTCTTAGATAAATTTAATAAATTTTTATCCTTTGATATATTTGTCAAAAATTAATTGGTATATATTATTTTGTGATTGGAAAAAGGAAAAAGTTGAAAAGTGGGTAACTATCGATCATCTTGTTTTTTTTATTTGATTTGATTTATGTACGTACTTATGATATTAAAAAAAAGCGTGATGTTTAATAAAAGTTGGCTATTTTTTATTTATTTATTTCAATTAACAATTTAAAACAATAAACCTTAATGCTTTAAAAAAGAAACTGCCCCGATAAACTGAAGTTATTGACAATAAATTAAAATTATAAAAATATTCATTAAATTTACTTGATACAAAAATATCTATATTTTAAAATGCTTGTTTAATGTAGTTTAGAACAAATCTAGTAGTATTTATTTTATAATACAAATAATTAAATTAATTAATCATAATTGATGATATAGAACTTCAAATTATACCGATTTTTGAGTGTATTAAATAAAATGATTAACTTATATCATTTCATAAGGTTATAAGCATGAAACTGAATAGAAAAATACTAAAATTCAATACATAAAATGATGGAATAGATCTAGCGAACATAATATTGTATAGGAGCTCGATTTAGAAAAAACCTCTGCCCCATAAAGCTGTCGAGGTTATCAGACTTAAACCAATTAATTAATTTTATATTTAAGAGTTTTCAATAAAAAAGAATTCTGTTAATCAAGGGAAAAAATTAGCCACGAAATAAAAATATTTCCACAGAGGAAATGTAAAATTGTAAAAGATAATTATTTGTTCACTAGAGGATGAGCGGCGTTGTGGTACAGCCGGATATAATATTTTCTTAGCTATAAGATATTAATATATTCTTAGTTTACGTCGCGTCGCATTGAGTTAGCTATAATACTTTAGTCCTTGCAGTCAATGCTGCATTTGGATTTTAAGCTCACTAGATGTTAATTATTTTAAAGTTTTTGTCTGATGAAGTGACATTGATAAAATAACACAAAAGGTGATAAAGCAATAATGATTCAACTATTGCATATATTGTGCACAAGGTACACATCATGGAGGTAAATTGCAACGGAACGATAGCGATGTTCTTAATTAAGAAAAATTGCCATCCTGTAATAAGTAGCAAAAGTGACTGGGAAATAAAAATTTGATAAGGTGCTGGAGTTTCACGGGTCGCGGGTCGGTTCCAAAAAAGCTTTTCTAAGGCATGCAATATTATGTACGTTACATGTACACGAATTTTATTTACAACTCCATTTTTGTCCTAGTTGCTGAAGCTAGAACAAGTTTTAGTGGCAGAGAAACACCAAAGTGTTCATCAACTACTTAACTCTATTTAACCAGGATTTTATCCAGAATTAACACTTTATGACATACCTACATTCCAACCCCAGAAAATGTCATTGTTATATATAATTTTGGTTTACCATAACATCAAAAACTATTTGAAAACTATAAAAAAAAACTATACTTTCACCTCAAAATATCGTACACATGGTGTAAACAAAACTCGATGTACATAGCGGAAAACCACTGAAATCTACATAATGTTTTTTACGGCGTCGATTTTGAAGGCATAAATTTTTTTTATATGAACCGAAAAAAGTTTTCTGAAAAAATTAAGAAGAAAGCTTATTAAGAGAAATGTTTAGCAAATCGTTTATCAAATAATCAGTAATTTAAGTCAAATAAATACTAATCTATGTAAAAAAAAACGCAATTTATAATAAGAATTTGGTGGAATTTTTACTTAATCTACTTATGAAAGCTTTTAACGAGACTAAAAAAAAAAATTTTTTCAATGTTCAGATTCTTGAATCGAATGTGTTATATGAACTTGTCAATTAACCACAACATTCACACTACGATTTTTGTTGAAAAATTTGAATCGGTGGAATTATAAATAATTTTCACCCTTTCAACAGTAAAAAAACATCCAAAATTTCTGAAAACTACGGTCTCGTTTTAGGTGGTTAACAATAAATGTTAGCAAGAGCGGAATTCAGTGAAAATGTATTTTGGAAAACACATAAAACCATGTTTTTTTTTTAATAAAAAAAAACTAACCAAATGAAACTGGAAAATGCTTGATGTTCATGGCATTTTTCACTCGAATTTTCGATAAAAATAATGAGCACAATAATATAATACATTTAATCACAGACTCAGATCAAAAATCAAATTTCAAATACTTCCTACCCGATGTTACAAAAAACCGGGTAATTATTAGGTAGGTATTTGTAGAGAATTTGCGATAAAATATCTAATACGCGTATCTAGAAACATCTTTGTATGTTCATAACCATTAATAATAATTACGAATAAAGTGCCAGATCATTTTTAAGTTTTACATTTTAAAGAAATAGACACAAGGCTGCGTACATTAATCACAAGGAAGTAAAACATATTTGTACCTGTACCTACCTAGTGTATATTCCGTATTACATTACTGTACACAACTCTACATATGTTATAGACTCTGTATACGCGAATAAATTTCCTGTCTCCACTAGACAACGAATGTTAACCATCAATGGTGAACGGTGATATAATTATTTCTTTTCATCATTTTAATCCGTTCAAAGTCAGTTCGATGCCTTAGCCCCGTTTGCAAAGTTCATCTTCTGATAGCAAAATACAGGGATCTTAAAACTGTGGCCCGCGAGTTAAGACCGTTCCACGAAAAAAGTATTATTTGTATTCAGATTCCATTAAACTACGACAAAGGTTTTTTCTCTCCTACACCAATGTTTTTATTCAATTGAAAAATCTTTCATCCAAATACAATGCGAATAATGTAGTTTATGTATCTTTTTGGCGAGATGGTATTTTTCTAACAACAGGGGAGGTATAGCCCCGTGAAAAAATACATATTTATTTTCTTACACCACAAAAACCAATAATATCAGCAACTTATTATGTCGTGTCATGTTATTCTCACCGCCTATCGTGAGAATGACACTTCCAACTCTCGTTTAAAATAACTTATAAAAATAGAATTTAACTTTGACACCCGTTATTCCGCTTATTCATTGCCAAGAATCTGCTCTATGGTGAAATGAAATCTCCGCTCGAAGGGATTTTGGTCTATGATCCCTTCCAAAGCAACCTGTCATGGCGGTTCGGAGATGTTCTCTATTTTTTGTACATGCCGTCGTCCCGACATATAAACCGCGAAGGGAATTATGGCGAAATCGTAAGTGTTTCTGGCTTTTTAATATCAATTTCTATCCCCGAATCAAACCTACGTATTACAGCCTAGTCGCTATTGACTTTTCAGGTCTAATATCCCTTCCTTTATATACTTCCCTACTCCAATATGTATTGACATAAAAAATATTAATAAAATGGCCTAAGACACGGCTTCGCTGTCTAGGAGCTAGTTAAAAAAACCCGGTGTCACAACGCTGACCGGTACATTACATAATGCAGGATAATATCCTATTCTGTCATCTTCTCACACCTGAAATTTCCGGACCACGTGTGAGGTTAAATACTACATTGATGCTTCAAAAGACGATTATACAGCATCACCTCGTGCATGTCCTGATGTAACAATGCACACTACGATACAATGCGGATTCTTCACCATCTTCTTCAAATTTCATCACCACTACAGTAAAATGAAATTCTTAACCCCAATTTACTTCATTCATCTCAATACTAGTAGTCTGGCATTTTCTTTAATCTTCGACGGTAACAATATTTCATTAGTAAATTTCCAGTATGAAGTGATTCGATGGATGGATTCATTATTTAGTTTGCAACATATTTGTAATTACTCCTTTAATATATCAGGGTTATTTTTTATCAGTTAACAAAAAAAAACCCTGAATTCAGTATCGTTAATAAGAACCCAACCCATTCAATAAAAAAAGTCATGTCCTTTTCCTCAATATAAAAAAAAAAGATAATTGCAACGCCAAATAAATTCCCTCAGAAATAGTAAAGACTTGACACCGTCCGCTCGGTACTGCGGCGAGCGCGTGAGCAACCCCCCCCCGGTCAGCGACATCCCCCGTCGCACTTACCCTTGACGTGCCGCGCATGAAACAACATGCTGATGAATAGGATGTCGCGTTATTTGTAAAAATTCCTAGGATAAAAAAAATAATAAATTGTAAAAAAAAAAGTACAAGTTTTTTTATTGAAAAGGGTTTCTATTAACGATATCTGAATTCAGGGTAATTTTTTTTGTTAACTGGACTAAAACATAAAAAATAACCCCTGTATATTGTCAAAATTATAACCTATAATACGTTACCGTGCCTAGCACGATTAAATCATAAACCATGTAAACTTACTTATTTTTTCATTTACACACGAAAAGACAACAAACTGAAATTCTGCCTCCTACATTGATTTATTTATATTTGAACTCTGTGGAATAAACAATCCTTGCTAACTTCTTAAATTTTTGTGAGTCTCTGTTAACTGATTAGCATTGCATAAAATTACTCATATTCTTATTAAAACGCGTCTTTTGATTTTTTTTTCTTATGGATAGTATTAATTTGACTAAATACATGATATTTGATAACAATTTGCAAAAAAAATCGAAAAAAAATCAACTTCGTACTCAATTTTCTCGAAAACTAAGGGTCAAATAAAAAAAAAAATTCAACAAAATCGACTCCAAATATTATGTAAATTCACTAGATTCCCGCTTGTACATCGAGTTTGTAACACCCTGTATGGTAGGTACATGGGTATGTACATAAAGCTCTAGTCTAGAGGTTACATAAAGTTCTAGTTGGTTTGGTGATTAGTAGGTACCTATCAAAAATCATGTAGATTTTTAAAATATCTTTTAATAGATTTTTTAAGTCAATGTGGTTTCTGAAACAAAAAGTTTACGACCCCTAGCATAATAATAAAGCTAGTCAATCTTGTACAAATTGATTGTTAGACAGTTAGTAATGCGTTTATTTTATTTTTTATAAATGTTTTTGCTTAGGTACTGTATTTCAAAACAATTATAGCATTATCAGACTCATGGTTGTTATTGCAAATGCTATAATCAAAATATTAAACTTTTTAAAATTAAATACGAAAGTACACAGGAAATATTATTATAATATGTAAAAAGGGGAAAAGAATAATTATATTTTCCGCACTCGTAGATTGTTGATAATTTTCCTGTATTTCTGTAGGTAATCAATAAACACTGCTGTACCAACTTTGATAGTACTTAAGACAGGTTATTTCCTATGGTTTAAACAAACTTTATAATTACTTACACTAAAAAAGCAGTTACAACAAAAGCACTATCTCAAAATCTTGATCTTTATCTGTTCACAAAAACAATTTGTTGTAATAAGTGTTGCGAAATAAATATAATTTATTGTATGTGGCAACACAGAATAAAAGTATTTCCCGCCAATATTGCACCAACATAAAAGATTGCCAGTGCAGATTAAACGAGTGTTATTTTATTGTTTTTCGATAGTGGAATGAATCCTTCGTACATTAAACTTACCTATGTAATGATGTGAATGACTTTGACTGGAAAAACGATTCCATTGCCATGCTTTTTGATTAAGGATGATAAATGAATAAAGAAACGAAAAGGCCGAGACAAATATTTATATTAATCTGATTCATGATGCCGAGTGCCGAGTATACATAATATAATTAAAATATAAATTTAAGCGAGAATTACATTTTACTTTGTTTTTCTTAGGTAAAATTATTAATATAACCCACAATATAGGCACATAACTGATATACTATAAGCCAAAAACGGATGTAATATTCATTCCCTTATCTTTGAGGTTAAATATCACACGTAAATAATATTATATTTCATGTGTGATACCTTGGACTGGTACTGAAGCATATGACTGATCATCTTACCATGTGTTAAAATGATAAAGATACACTGCACTTGGTGTACCGATGCAGTGCCCTATGCACCGTTAGGTGTGAATAAGGGAAAGTAGTAGTAGTAGTATCTTTGCGATTAGCTATCCTTTGGTCAACTCCAAAATGGAAAACTCCAAAATGTTTGTGGAAAAATGGGAAATAATTTTATTTTCACTTTAATTTAAACTTGGGAATAATAGCCGAAAAATATTTGTTACATGTAACCAATTTTCAATACTAAATTGTCTATATTTTTAATACTTTTAAAAATACCACCCTAACAAGCAAAACAGCAATAATACATATACTTATATTTATACATAACCTTCATTACTTTTATAAACTTACACCTCTTACTGACCTTTTCTGTATTTCAAAAACAGCGTATTCTCGGGATGGCCTTCCTAAATCTGTAGTACACAGTAATTATCTGAGGTCTGGACTCCGCATTTTGTATCAATGACAGACATAATCATATATAAGCCAGAGGAAGACAGGGCCCTGGCCTCAAAAGGCAGAATAAACTAAAAGTTCACGCTTTCATTGAAAAATTAAAGGTTCTTTTAAATGAAGCTCTCACTGTTTGATCATTTTAATATGTAGGTATAGTAGGGTGGGCTATAAAATAATACTAAAATAAAATATAGCAAAAAATGTATTTTGTATCACAACCAAAATATACGAATATTTATGAATGGAATCCAGTTTTACACCCTGTTTTCGACTGACGCCGACGCCGACTTGACAATGCATTAGGACGTCGGCATCGCGTCGCGTCGGCGTCAATACAAATGCTATTGTTGCTATTGCAATAACATACCTACAAAATTTTGCACATATTTAAAGGCGTTCATAGATTTTTTGGCGCAAGAAACACTAGTATATAATTGGTAATCTCTCAAATATGTACTTACTCGCAAGGATAAAATAATTTGTAGAAACATAGAATTAAATAACTTTTGAATAAAATAAAGTGGCAACTAATAACTACGTTTGGCAAGAGATGACCCAGAAACAGTGCAGCAAATAAAACCTTTTCCACTCAATTTAAAGTGGGTACCTTGTTATAAAGTACAATTTGCATTAAATCGATTAACCTTTAAAAGTCTCTTGAACCTTATAAATGGAAACAAAGAATTAAAGCACCCACTTCTTTAGTACCTACTTGTATTCAGTTTCTGAAAGTGTGTTTAGCATTATCAAGAAAGTTCGCTATTGCTTAAACTCTTAACTATTGTATTAATTTCCCAAATAGAGAAATCACGAATTTAATACTTCAAATGTTCAATGTATAGATTTTAAAATGTTTACTTAAAAAGAGATTAATGCATAATAATAAATTTATATAGTTATTGATTATGGGAAAATGCCACCCATAGCCTGGTGTATGTTACTAGATTATCGTTGAATCATTTAAAAACTGTTGGAATTTTTTTTTTAAATGTAATAAATTGGGAAAATCAAAACTTAAAATGAAAATTTCCTCGTACATCGGCAAAATACTTGTGGTCGCCGATCACCAACGTATCTGCATTGCAGTTGTATCGCGTAAAATCGCGTCACATACCTGTCACAACTGCAATATATCTACGGAACTAGATACGTTGGCGATCGCATTATTAATAACAGTTATAATATAATATATTATATGTATAGGTATGCTGATACTATATGATATTTTTTGCCATCATTATAGCATGCACCTACCTATCTACTTGAATGAGTTCACACATACTATGTAAAATAATTGAAATCATTATAAGTATCTAGTATTATATTAGTTACACGTGTAGGTAACTAGTCTTATATCTGAGGAAATCTCATTAATTCACAGAGTTGTCAGGAATTTGGCCATTGCGTTATAGCACAGATATTGTTTCATTTTAGAGGCTATTTCTCATTGAAAAACACAAGTCAGTTCTATATTTTCGTTTTCTTACGTTTTGACACATTATATGAAATTGTTTGTTTTACGTTACTTCATTAAATAAAACACGCAATAATATGGAATGTGACATCTAATGAAACCGAAAGGTATACATACAGCGCGTGTATTATAATATTGTAGTACTTTCAGTATTCATGTATAGAATAATCATGTAACCGAAAGGTATATTTTTTGTAGTATAGAGAGGGCCTACTCAACACATATGATATTGTAATATATCCCTAAAAATGATATTGTAATTTATGTTGTTTAAATTTTATTTTTAACTCATAAAACGATGGTTTTCCATTCTAGATCCTTTAATTGATTGCTAGCGCAACTGGACGTAATCAACGCATGTGCCCTTTTACAAGAATCTATAATTATGATTAATTTATACCCTGTCTAGATTGAAAATAAATCAAGTAAAGCGTCAGAGCCAAATCATTGATATAAATTTATACAGATAATTCCTTGAATCGTCAAATAATACTGACTTATATAGAGAATTTGACACGGTAAGAACACAATATTAAATACAAGAAGTATCTAACGAAGATTTGCAGAAATAGGTTTTTAAAGGTATGAATGGATATTAGGAAACGATTGTGCTATTAATTAATTATCAATTTATTAATTCTGAAGGTCGTTATCAAGATGGACAGAAGATTAGAAGTGTTCACAGGATGTAGGAGGGGGCAACAAAAGTAATAATTAAATGATAAGATTGAAGAATGTAATGAATTATTTAAGACTTTAGGTACGGATGTTATAACTACCCGATTGAGGGCATTAGTTTTTATATGTGTTTGGTATGTACTTATACAAATAGTATGCAAATAGTATACATTTACACTCTACATAATATCCTCGTATCGTAGGGTAAGAAATTTTATACTCAGTAATATATTGATGCAACGAATTAGCTCAAAAATTTAACAGATCAGTATATGTATTATAAATATTTTATTATGTCAAACGGATTTACCTTCCTTCGTTTCCTTGTCCTTATCTTAAAAATCATTGATTACAAGAATGATGGATGATCAGTTGGCTACACATTTCATAACAATATTTTACATTTAAAAGTATCGGCGTACGTGCATGCGATTTTGAATGAATATGGAGGAAGCAAGAGAAGTATCCCAGGACAGAGTAATGTGGCGTTCTATCCTCTCTGCCTACCCCTTTGGAGAAATGGTGTTATGGTTAGTTAGTTTGAAATTATAGAAAATATGATAATAAAGAATACGTAGGTAGGTTACATATTTCTGTATCATATTACTACTACTACTACTACTTCCCTTATCCGCACCCAATGGTGCATAGGGCACTGCATCGGTACACCAAGTGCAGTGTATCTTGATCATTTTATAACACGAAGGTAGGGTGATTAGTCTTACGCTTCAGAACCAGCCCAAGGTATCACACATGAAATATTAATATGAAGATCACACTGAATATTTAAATATTTAAAATTGATGCCTACTGTAATTTAACTAAGTTTATAATATTAAAACAAAGCTAATATTAAGTACTCATTCAATATTTTGAATAATAATCTATGTATATTGCTCGCATTAATGTGTTTTCAATAATTACAATTTAACCAGATAAATCTTTACAAACGATTTTTGCCAAACATTAGTATCTCGTCAAAATCTCAAATCCGTACACACAGTAGAATGTTTTGTGCATAGCGTTGTTAACATTTTATGATATACACATCAGGAGTAATGACTCAATCATATGAACGTATTTTCATTTAAAACATGATGTCAAATTGTTTAACTGATAATACATTAATCACAAATAAACTTAGCTTAAGAGTCGTTTTCAACGCTAATTCAAAAGTTTCGTTTCCTAGTTGCCTTGAACCCACAACATTCAATTACACGCTTCCAGTAGTTTTTGACTAAACACCAGGAACCAAGTATTCTGAAGTTAACTTGTCCAAGAACCTTGGCTTCTGCACTTGAAAATGTGGACCCAATATGTCCAGTGAGCTAATAATAAACAGAGTTAGTAATGATGGTGGTTACATAAGTTATTAGTAATAACTACATCTACTCTAACTACATTTCAATATTACATAATCTATTGATACCTTAAACTTAAATTCAGCACCTTAATATTATATTGTATACCTTTTAACATTTTATTATTTGTCAACACTGTTTAAAACATTGGTATTTTTTATTCCTTGTAACTATTTGATTCTGTATATCAACAGACCCTGTTTACAATCAATGCATAAAAACAAAAGTGTACCGCAATTTAATGTACAATAATTCTCAGGCATAAAAAATACGACAAACAAAAACATAAATAATAATGAAACATTTCAGATATTGTAAATACATAAAATCAATTTCAGCAGAATAAATATAATGCACACCATAAAATTATATTGTACATGAGCATGTCTTGTTATGAAATACATTTGAAACAGCGTATTATTAGCGATATTTTTATACGCCGTGATTCTCAAAGAAATAAACCATTCATGTGATTAACGCCAATACAGTTCAATTCTATACTAAATTTAACCAAATTATTGGCGAGTGAAAGGCCCGACCAGTCTCAAAAGTCGATCACTTCATTCGCATTTTTTAACCAATATTGCATCCGTTTATGCATGTTTGTAATATCGGCTAATATAAATATATTATTAAATCTTACAAAATACTCTAAATCAAAGAGTAACTTGGTTAAATGTGCCACGAACCATGCAAAATAAAATTGAGTCTGGATACTTTTATGTATTGTTGATACGTTTATGTGTTTTTAAGAGTTCTAAAATTACTAGCTAACACAAATAACTTATCTTAAAAACGGTTGTCATTTAAAGTTACTGTTTTACCTCGCAACAACTGCCGTTTTACGATATAATTAAGATTATACAATGAAAGCCCCACCCTTTCCCATTACTGTTTTAAAGACTATTGAGTCTTTTTTCTACTGATTTTTTAAAGGCAATCCGCGAAATTTAACATATTGAGCTCCAACTGGAAAAAGTGGGAGAAAAAAAGGTTATGTGCGCGACTTAATGCTTTCATTGGAAGCGTGCTGGGCCCATAATTAATATTAGATGATACTTTGTACTGAGCCTGATCCTGAGCCGAATCAACCAAGGCCTGAAGAAGATGAACAACATCCTTTTACAAGTCACAGCAGGATGGACTCACCCTTCACTCTAATGCTTAAACCGCCTTAAGGGATTCACCAGCACCATTCTTGATTTGTTTAATTAATTTTTTTTTTATTTATTTCTTTGTTCGTTTTTCCCTTCTCATGCCAAATCATGATTATTTTTTTATTTTTTTTAAAATATGTTAAATTGTATCTTTTTATATGAATCTTGGATACTTACACTCACCATTTCTTAATTATTGACTTTTAAAACCATAAAAAAAACTGATTATTGATACGTTTATTGACAACAATCCGTGTTGCAATAATGTTATAATCACCTTTAAAATATAAATATATATAAAATAATTGGTTTCCACTTCATTGAACCAATTTTCGCCCTGCGATGGGCGTCCTTAGTGTACAAAACTAAAGCACACATAAATACGAGTATCTGAAGGATCCCATAAACACGTACGAGCATAAACTTATTCATATTTATATCTACATGAGAAACAATTAGAATAAAACAAAGAGAATTTTAACAAAATATCTCACATTTATTACAATGAACCATTATGATTAATGTTGAGTACATTGGTTATTATAATAGCACTATATTACAATAATTTACTGTCCAATTAATTCATTATTCAGCGGTATGGACAAAAAGATAAATATTTATTCAGAAAGGAAAAAAAACCAACCACAAAATACAGGATGGATTTTATTTATTGTTTATAACATTTTCTCACGGATTTGGCATGAAACGCACGATATTATCATAATAATGCAAATCAAGTATTTAATTGAAAAGAAAAGAAATATTATTATGAAATATTCAAAAATATTTATACGCCACCTAATTTAAAAATTACATGAGACTCGCTCTATTCTAAACTCCATACATAAAAGCATTATGAATTTCGTTACAGAATCAGTTATCTTAGTACAATAAAATTAAAATGCAAAACTTTCTTTCACTCTAATATTGACCGTTCACCAGTATTTACAAATAGGTACCTATTTGCATAAATATTATTAAAACACTCAAGAAGTATACAGAATAAGATATATGAGTTGATTTAAAAAGTTAATACTTTTTCGGAAAACACAAAAAAAAAATTGTCGTCGGCGGCGCGGCGGTGCACTATCGTGCGGCAGGGCCAAAATCGTCCTAAAATTCAATTTTTATAAATCAACCAAATTTATGGTAGAATCAAAATAATTTATTGATTTATAATATTAAAACACTATATTTTTTTATTAAAAAATTATCAATTTTGTATATTGCTCGGTTAATTAATTATGACACTTCAAAGTTGAATGTTTTCAAATATCAGTTTATTAAGTAATTTAAAGTGAAATTTGGAAACCCCTTAAAAATGCATTTTTATTAGAAATATTTTTTATTCTCGTCCTGTTTAGTATAAACTAGTGTATATTTCTTTTCTATATAAAAAAAATTTTTTTTCTTAATACTGATTACGAGTTTTTTTATTATAAATTTTAAAACACGTAACTAAAAAATATTTTTAAAAATTAACTTTCCCTAAGCTTTAAGTTACTAGCGAATTTTGCCGAAGGTTGGATATTATAATTTTTATTACAAACATTTAGTTTAATTTTGAGAAACAGAAAAAAAATCTTGCGCCTACTTGCGCCATTTTTTTTAAATAAATATTTTTCTAGTAAAAGGAACTACACCCCAAAAAATGTATGGATCCAATAACATTTTTTAAATTTTGGAATAATTGAATAATAATTTTTATTATGGTTTTTATTCTTAAACCTAACTTATTTTCAATAAGTACAATAATTTTTTCAAGTTTTCGTATACCAATAATCATTCTTATGATTCATTTTAATTCGTAATTATTTTTAACCACGGTAAGTTTAAATGTGTGGCACCTTTAACATTATCTTGCACTGTTAAAATTTTTATAATTGTGAGATAATGATAAAACAATAATTAGTCTATCAATAACTAAAAACCATATTGCTAAAAACAAAATAAGAACAAAATTATTTTGTCTTCTAATTTTAATGTAAATAAAAAAAAATCATATATGTTTTTCAAATATTAGTTTATTAAGTAATTTAAAGTGAAATTTGTAACCCTCTTATAGTGCATTTTTTATAATAACTATTTTTTATTTTGGTCCTGTTTGGTATAAACACTAGTCTTTTCTATATAAAAACATACATATTTTTTTAATACTGATTACGATTTTTTTATTATAAATTTTAAAACACATAACTAAAAGTATTTTTAAAAATTAACTTTCCCTAAGCTTTTAGTTACTAGCGAATTTTGCCGAAGATTAGATATTATGATTTTTATTGCGAGCATTTAGTTTAACTTGAGAAACAGAAAAAAAATCTTGCGCCTAATTGCGCCATTTTCTTAAAATAAATATTTTTCTAGTAAAAGGAATTACACCCCAAAAATGTATGGCTCATATTTTGTAGTTCAACTTTGAAAACCTTATTTAAAAGATTGCAAATTCATGTATTTTTTAGAAAAAGTATGTCTATATTATGCAAAGTAATGGATATGTAAGACGAGGCTAAAGCACTTTTAATACAGATTTATAAAAAGTAAGATTAATAGTGTGTAAAAGTAGTTTTGAAAATATAATATAGATATTTAAGAAACACTTTTATTTAGTCTGTAAATATCACTCATGAATTCGACATTTTTAAATACTGATTATTATTTTTATAATAAAACGCAGTTTGTTAACCTTAACCTACGTGTTTTGCTTACTTTGCATATGAATCTTAAGTTTTTTTCCAAAAACTGTATTTTGGCTGACCTATAATTCACTATACGAATAAAATCACAAAAATGTTTTAATGTATTATGAATTTATATTGATTCAGTATTACTCTCTCCAAATTTTGTCTGAATATCATAATTGGTTTCAAAGTTATTGAAATTTTAGGATGAAAATGAGCCGTTCGCACCATAGTGCGGTGTTGCAAAATAAGACATTTCAATGTAAGTTTATTGAATGCTAATTTATGAATAACTTAATTTGAAATTGACGAACTTATTTTCGGACACTCTTTTTTTATCTCTTGGCTATCTATTCGCTTAGTAGGAACGTATAGCCTGTTAATCCATTCACAATAAAATGCATTCTGCTTCATCAATCTGATATAATATTATGTAAGGATTTCGTTGAAATCTGCACCTTGGAACAGGCAATTCGTTGAGCATATAATTTGCGCCTTTTCTTAGGCAATACACTTGACATTTTCTTCAGTTCAACGCAGAGCCGGAGTAGTATATTAGCGAAACATCACCCAAATAGCACGTAAATTTATAGCTTGAATGCTGTTGGTGATAGGTGATAGATATATATGATTTTTGGTTAAAATTAATCTAATCAAACCATAGACACACCACCGCACCGGCAAGGTTAGTAAAGTGGCTTACTAACCCATCCGTACTTACCCATACAAGGGCCAGTCTGTGAAGTTTTTAATAAAATATCAAGATTTCCGTATTTATACAAACATAAAACTTAATTTTTAAATGTGAAATTATTGTTATGATATTAAATTTCTACACTTCTTAACATAAAAAAAAAAATCATGCAAAAACTTTATTTTGGCTGGAAATTTTGTAAAAATATATATTTATTGAATATTTAAAACCCTTGTAGAAAGTTATTCTTGTTACACAATAATATTTTTTTTATACTTATATTTATATTTTCTTGAATAGAAATATTGTTCTTACATACCTAGCCAAAAATTTCGTTACGTTAAACTAGTGCGAAATAATTGTGCTAGAAAATAATCAACGAAGTTAAATAAAAGTGGAATGTGAAGCCGTGTGTTTGTCCGCCTTATAGCGAAGTGGTAGCACGTTGGGCTGGTCGCGGGATCGATTCCTGACAGGGTCAAAATATTTTATCAATTATACCTTAGACTGGCGTTGAAACGTAAGACAGATAATTTTGCCTTCAAGCAATGAATTATCAAGATTCACTGCACTTGGTGCATTAATGCAGTACCTATGCACCGTTGGGTGCAGATAAATGATCGTAGTAGTAGGAGGGATTTGAACCTATGAATTTTAATGCGAAGTCCGTGGCTGCAAATACAAGACCTCCATTCGATTCGCAAATTTTCTTTTGAGATTCAGTAAATTTAAAATGTCTGTAATACTTTACAGAGCGTGTTATATTTAAGATTTCGTTTTTATTAATTGAGCCTTGGTAACATCAATTATTATTTCACAAATATGTTGTCTAATTGAAAATTTATCGTTAATATATTTTGTTACGATTTTCTGAATATTTTGCCTCCAAACCAGATCATACAAGCAAAAAATATGTTATCTGTCAGCGGCTATACATAGTGTATTTATGTAAATAAAATTAATAGTCATTGATGACCTATTTTAGCCATTTAAATGTTGATACTCAATTGTAAAACTTTTAGCATAAGTAATCTAATAGATACTACTACACTATCTCATCAACACCTAATGATGAATTGATTACAATTTGAATGCCGCATTATTCACTATTTATTTCTGTGTGTAAAATGTAATGTAAAAATAAAAGAAATCTGTACGTCAAAATTTATAAAATATATATCTACTGCTTAAAACGGGTTTACCAGTACCAAGTTAGGCAGTAAAGTGTATTTATTACATAATGTTTGTAAATTCAAATAAATTAAATAAATACGGCACTACATTGGTACAGTTTACAATTCTTGTGTGATATTTAAACATGGGACCAAAATCACGGCGCGCGGCGCTTACTAAAAAGAGACCGCAAAATCCGGCTTTAATAAAAAAAATTACGGAAAGTAATATGATTTTTGAAAAATTATTGACAATTAACCTTGAAACTAAACTTTATAAAAGCAATGTTTTCCCGATAAACTGTAGTTACTACAAATTGTCATCGGGCACAAAAAATAAAATATAAACTGACACGCTAATTCTCCAGAATTAGATGTCCTTTTTTTACTAATTGTTTTTATTTTACTCTCAAGCTCTCGTTTTAGAATTTTCATCAATTTTCCGCTACTTACTATCCATACAATTCTTTCCTTTTAATAAAAATTGGTCACGATATTTCCCAAACATTTCCCCAAAATAGTTCAAAGTTTTGTAGTTTTCAATACCATTTTGCAAACTCCTAAATTTCTAGAGATGGCTTATTGTGTGTTTTAGTATTCTGAGTACACTTTAAGATAAAACGATGTAGTCGCAACGAAGATAGATCTAAACTGTTTTAAGATATTATAATCACCATTCATTCGGAGTGCTTTGTACGTCGAAGCACGTAAATTCATTACATAACTCTTCTACTATTGTGGTGACAAGTTCTGAAGCAAAAAAACTGAGTATGATCCGCTGGCAACATGATTTTATGCATAATTTAACAAGACTCATTCGGCAATTCATCTTATAAAGATGAATGCGGGATACGTTTAAGGCATTTGACAAAATGCTATTCAATTTCTGAAGTTCATAATTCTATTCGAGTGTACGCATTATATGAACTAAATATTCTGAATGATATTTTGTTAGTGGCCCTGACCAGAATCGTAAAAAAAACAAAAACCTACTTTTGAAAAAATGATTAAAGGTTTTTTGATTTGTAACTTTAGTCGTAATCGTAGGTACAGGGTGTAACAAAACTCGATGTATAAGTGGAAAACAAGTGAATCTAAATAATATTTGGAGTCGATTTTGTAGAATAAAGTTTTTTGATTTGACCCTTAGTTTTCGAGAAAATTGAGTATGAAGTTGATTTTTGTTTCGATTTTTTTTTGCTAATTCTTATTAAATATTATGTATTAAGTCAAATTAATACTATCCATAAAGAAAACAAAATTTAAAAAACCCATTTTAATAAGAATTTGAGCAATTTTACTTAATCTGCCATACTTATAAAAACTTTTTTGAGAAGAAAAAAAAAATTTTTTAGCACAGATTAAAAAGTTATATTACACAATCGTCTGCAAACACGATTTAGATTCACCAGTTTTCGGGTTGTACATCGAGTTCTGTTACACCCTGTATAATTTTGTATTCGTTTAAAGTAAGCGTACTATTTAATACTATACCTACAGATGCCTACGTTAACGAAATTAGTTATTTTGTGGATATTATAATTCAAATTATTAATTAAATAGAAAAGATATGGGTATTTTAAATGAAACGAAAAACATAATTTAAAAAGCCAGGTAAGTATTGAAATCAATCTTATTAAAGTGTTAACATAGATTATAATCATGTCTCATTGTGCATAAAAGTGCCCACTTGACTGCTTCCCAAAAGCCTTAATCATGCAAACATATTTAACAAGGTTTCAAGTTTTTTATTCTAAATAAGTGTGACGCATATAACGCCAATCATTCTTATTCTCTTTTATGGATGATTTTATTATTTATTACAAAACTGGAAGCTGCGTTATCGGGAAAGTATTGTTTTTAAAGCTGGTAAGGTTGAAATATTATTGTAAGTGTTTTTTTTTAAAAATAAACAAAACACAAAACGTCACAAACGTGATATAAATATTTGACCGACGTATTGTACCCGAAATAAGACAGTTGGATATTAAAAACACTTGATAGACCAAAGATTTTTTGATTAAGTGAAAGTGGCTGTGATAAAAATCGTTCTGGATAACATTTCCCACACTTGTCTAGTAGTTATGCCGAACTAATTCCGGTGCTTATTGTTAGATCTAACAGGTTCCAGTAATGGATAGACGGTTTATTATATAACTTAAGTGGACACAAAATGCATTATTGCAAATATTTAATGACTATCACTGCAATCTGCAGTTTTAAGAAGTCTAAGCTTTTCCATTAACCGTAATTGAAGAGTGATTTTTCAAAATGGCTCTAGTCAATAATTGTGAATTTTGAAGTAAGAATGTAGTTGAAATTGTTAAGTTTGTACCTATAAGCTGTGTAAACAGTATTAATCTTTCTTCAACAACTGTCACCAAGTTTCCAATAAACAGCTTACAAATTCGACATTGTTAAAAAATTCAACATTAAAAATATATTGTTCATTTTATTTAAATTACACACATTACTATCGATACTAATACAAATTGTAGCCATAGACGATAGAAGAAAAAGAACAATATTCTCTCCAAATGCCCCAATTAAGCCTATAAAGTTTTTTCGAAAAAATCTTTGAAAAGCGTTTTGCCAGTGGAATTTAATTTTTATTTACTTGATTCGAGTACATAAATCAAGTCCTAGATAATTGAAACACACGTTTTTTTAAATGTCTGATATGAAAACAAACAAAACACGAAAAACAGTTTTTCTCCAAAACGATCTTTTTTGACTTAAGCCATTTTGAAATGTCACTCTTCAATTGAATTGAGTAATGATTCGTGTGAGAGAATTAATAATATAATGTGTATCAAGTTTGGATAGATAAAAAAGTGTAAAATTCCAAGCTATCTTTATATTACTAGAGTTTAGTATACCGATTATAATTTTCCATGTGATGGTTAGTGGTTAGCGCGTTGATAACCATGCATGCACGAAGGGGTCAATTTGAAATATTTGTTGTAATTTTTCAAATAAAACTATTTCATATTATGTGATACCTTAGACTGGCGCTGATGCGTAAGACTGATCACCTTGCTTTCATGTCTTGTGTCATGATCAAAATTGACTGCACTCTGTGAACCAACCATTGGGTGCGGATAAGGGAAAATATAGTACATAGTTGTATCAAGTTTCTAGGCGTCCTGGAAGTCCACTGCTGATAATTTATCGGCAGAATATGGATATTCAAGCGTTTACAGGGCTCATGACCTGTCATATACAATAATATTTATTTACGTGTGATTTTCATTTTCATATTTCATGTGTGATACTTTGGACTGGTACTGAAGCTTATCTTCATGTAATAAAATGATCAAGAATCACTGCACTTGGTGTACCATGCAGTGCCCTATGCACTATTGGGTGCGGATAAGGAAAAGTAGTAGTAGCAGTATGACCTGTCATTGACAAGTATTTGGAGATAAGTTTTGTAATAATCCAGGTAATTTGATGATCTAGATAAATACTTTAATAAATTACTTGATGGTTGCTGTAGATAGGTGTTAATTATTACAGTAAGGTCTAATTGAAAATCTAATATTATGAATTATTATGACACCCCTTGCATTTCCTTGCTGTTGGAGTGAATCAGAGACTGAATAAGCGATGGTCAAAACTAAAGCATGACTTTTTTCATGTAATTTTAATTTTAGAGAGGCTTCTCCATACAATAAGTGGTGATGGTGCGACCTCCGCGTCTCCCGCCAAATCTCAACCTGCCACGGTATAAAAGTACCAAACATTTTTCTCAACAGCATCATTCGCAGTTCAGTGATTTAACTACGAACATGAAGGTAACTTATTATAAACTTATCAATTCGATATATTTGGCTTTAATGTTTAAGTACCATCGAATAATACCGCGGTGTGCTCTAGTGACTTACAATAATAGTGAACAAAACTTAGTTTTAAAAATAGTTTCAAAATCTTAATCAGGTTATTTCAAATCGGTGTTTTTTTTTAAACAAAATAATACTTAAATAAATTTTAGGCTTAAACACTTTACAACCCTAAAAAGATACAAATAATATTATGCAAAGTGAAGTGTTTATTTTCTAACAAGTTTATCACAGTATTTTATAAATAACTTAAACAATAAGTGCATCATTATTAAATCTCTCAACTTTTAAATTTGATATAGAAGTTAAAAGTTTTAACCTGTGTTATCACGTAATAACTTAGCTGTCTTTTATCACTAGTCAATAATATTATTGGTGATTCAAAAAGTCCAGTACAATAGTGATTTTTATACTATCAATCATTTCCTCAAAATTAAATAAATAAACAGATAAAATAAGAAAAGTAACATCATGATGCACTTACCATAAAACATCTCATCTTGTGTATAGAATAAAATGATCATTTACTGACCTTTTCACACTAAACAAACCTTCACTTTCAATTAAATTATAATGATTTTTATTGTTTAATATCGGGTAATGGATTTTTTGTTGCGAACTCTTAAAATAATTTAATCGCTATGTGAATAACCTCCTTTAACTTTTAAAAATCCAATTATTGGCAGACGATATAAAATAAAAATTATTTAAACGAAACGATTGTACAAGATTGTATATTTTTTCGTGTTAATAGAGTACTTAGTAATGAATTTGGTTGTGGTCCCGAGGTTAGAGTCGCGGAGTCTAATGCGGAGCCATTAGAATCCTTGGGTTCGAACCTCATTCTACCACTACTTATCTTCTGATTTCAGGCACAGTTATTTCTAAATATTAAAAGTTTTTTTATTTTTTTATTTGATTTAGAAGAAAAAAAAATGTTCTAAATATTTATAAGTACCTCAAATTTTTATTATTCGGGTACCACAAGAACGCAAATTCAATGTTTTTTTTTTAAACAAAAAAAATCGTACTTAAATCTTTATTTCTCTCCTTTAGGTATTTGTTTGCTTGTTGGCGCTGGCAGCGGCCGTTAATGCCGGAGGGCACGGTTGGTCCAGCGGCGGTGGCGGCGGCGGATACGGTGGCGGAGGCGGTGGATTCGGAGGTGGCGGCTTCGGAGGAAGCGGATTTGGAGGCGGCTACAAGAGCGGCGGCGGATTCGGAGGCGGAAGCCACGGAGGCGGCAGGAGCCTGGGAGGCTTCGGTGGCGGCGGCTTCGGAGGAAGCGGTTTCGGGGGCGGATACAAGAGCGGCGGCGGCGGATTCGGCGGCGGCAGTCAGGGCGGATTTGGTGGCGGATACAAGAGCGGCGGCGGCGGCGGATTCGGAGGCGGTCTGGGAGGATTCGGAGGCGGATTCAAGAGCGGCGGAGGCGGATTCGGAGGACACGGAGGTGGCGGACACGGAGGCGGCGGATACGGAGGCGGCGGAC
Source organism: Micrasema minimum (assembly GCA_022494985.1). NCBI lineage: Eukaryota > Metazoa > Arthropoda > Insecta > Trichoptera > Brachycentridae > Micrasema > Micrasema minimum. Next base: position 4,034 of record JAGVSP010000230.1, on the reverse strand, counting down.
TCGGAGGATACAGCGGCGGCGGCGGACTCGGAGGATACAGTGGCGGCGGCGGACACGGAGGCGGTGGATTCGGAGGCCTCAGCGGCGGACACGGGGGCGGCGGATACGGGGGCGGCGGACACGGGGGCGGCGGATTCGGAGGAATCGGAGGATACAGCGGCGGCGGCGGACTCGGAGGCGGATACGGAGGCGGAGGCGGATTCGGAGGCAAGAGCGGAGGTGGTGGATGGCAAAAGGGAGGGTGGTAAATAAGGTAAAAACAAATTTTATAATACATCTGCTTAATTTTAAACGTGAATCTTTCGCTGACTGATATCGAAGTTAATTCTTTTATCAATTCCAAGATTGCATTGTTCGTTAAATGACCAGTAATCCCAAGCCAACATTTTTTACCAGGATATACGCGAAATGGCTGCCATTGTGTGCCATTAGAGACAGATAAAAATATACTGATGTTTCCGCCGATATCGTTTTATTTTCGTTACATGTCTTCAAATTAGCTTAGCTTGAAAGTAATTCAACGGATAACTGCTTTAAACAAAATCTATAAACAATAATAAATATATTTGTTTGCATAAGCATAATTATATGATTGGATTATTTTGTTTCAGTTTGATGATCTGTGATATCAGATTTTGCACCACCTTTTCCACACCAGACCTGGAAATTTAACCAAAAAAATCCATAAATCCAACTCATCCAAACACCTTCAAAACAAAACCTAAACCTACTGTAAATATCATATTTTGTAATAAAGTGAATGATTCCTTGTACCTAAAAATGTCTTGTTATTACCGTTCAGTTTAAAAAACTTTAAAATAAATATTATAGTTATAACAGTACAGATTGTCTACAAATTAATGATCATGGATGAGGGGGCTTTTCATTTCCACATTTAAAAAAATAAGGTAAAACAGAACTTTGTATCCAACATAAAAAAAAAAAAAAACCGTAGATTGTCAAAAAAGAAATCTATGCAATCTTATAATATTAAATGCTATTTTCAATAAAGCCTAAGCGGCTTGTGCTTGAAAATAGGAATCAAGTCGTTGCGGAGTGGGGATTCGACCCGGGAATCTTTAGACTCAAGAGACGGCGACGCTAGTTAAATAAAATACAGGTTGAAATACAAGTTGAAATTTTATTTATTAACTTACACCCAGGGGACAATTTTTTTTACAAAATAAATATTATACGTAATACCAAATCATAATGGACAGAAATTGAATAATTCAAATGAAAAGAAAGTAAAACATTTATAAAAGAAAACTTGAGATAAAATGTATTTATTTACTATTATATAGGTATAGGACATTCCAATTAACAATTGTTTTCTCGATAATAATACGCGTTAATTTTTTAAAATTAGGTATATGATAAATCTTACATCGTTATTAATAGGCATAACTTTAAGCTACAATTTTTTTAATTATCATCTGATCATCTTGCTTTTATGAAACAAATTATGAAGATTCGATATTATTATTGATATCCTACTGAGACAGAGAAACTCTGGAAACGAATGTGGATTATCTAGGCGTTTACAGGGATTATGACCAGCCAATTGGCCATGTATTACAACATTCCCCGTTCCGTCCATCATCTGATAACCATGTGACAAATTTTGGAACGTCTATTAGTATGAATTATCACAAATAATTTGTCTACAAGTATTTGTACACATTCAAAATGTTGTTAAAATTTTACTGGTTAAATTTATAAACAAAAAGTATAAAGTGGCCACTTAACACAGCCAATGACAGGTCATGAGCCCTGTAAACGCCTGGATAATCCACATTCGTTTCCAGAGTTTGTCTGTCTCTGTTGGGATATCAATAATATATGATATTAGCCCAGCATGGATATAATCCAATAATTTGTCTACAAGTATTTGTACATTGTATTTGTTCAAAATGTTAATCAATCAATGCATTGCCCTATGCACCATTGGGTGCGGATAAAGAAAGAGTAGTAGCAGTATTATTTTCAATTAGGGTTTTGTAACTATCATAAAATTTATTTTAGTATTTATCAATCGAAAAGACATAATATGTGGACAAGAAAAACAACGATTAGTAATTTTTTCATTATTTTATTATACCTACTTGTAAATAAATACAATGCAACAGTATTGCTAGAATACAAATATAAATACAAAGATACATTTTATCAGATCAATACTATCACATTATACACATGCGATGACACATAATGGAATCATTTCCTCTAAGCCGGAGGCCATATAAGTCAATATATGAGATACATACAAATAACACATTAACAATATTTTCTGAATAAAACAACTTTTTTAAACAACATAGGCATACAATAGTGCCAGTACAGAGAAAACAATATGACACTCAGATAAATTTTATTAAACTTAGCATTTTAAACAATAACTTTTGTCTTTTAAGTCTGGACGACCGCAAAAAAGTAATTCACTAAATTGGAATATTATTTAATAGTTCATTTTCTTTGGTTACAATAATTCGTCAATATATACTATAAAAAAGTGCAGTTGAAATATTAAATGCAAACATTTAAAGAAAACTTAAGAATATTGTTCATAAATTCTGGGAAACTCGGAACTAAAATAAAAATGAAACATAAATATACTATATAAGTAATAAAATAATGTTGATTAAATTATTGAATAATTCAATTATTTGAACGACAACTGATATTCAAAATATTGTATTCAGATGTGAATTTAAAAATTTTAGTGTTGACATAATAAAAATTTAATTCTACTTTTCTATCTTCAATCATCTGGCGTGATAGTTAAGTTGGCAAGTTATGATATTGTTTGGCAAGAAAATAAGAAAACAACACCGAATATTTTCTATTTCCATTTTTTCTAAACCAACTTTCTCAAAAAGGAACAAGTTGGCATGTGGTGCTTTTCAAATAACCAGTAAAATGTAGATTATAATTAATTCATTCGTAATAAGTAATAACCAATAATGAATATTTGATTCTAATATTATATTATATTGAGGATAAGGCTGGTAATATTATTAAAGGTACATTGAATTTATGCAAGCTCTTTACATCAATGCCCATTGATACTACCATTGATTAGTATTTTTAATTTGATTAAATATTTAAGTCTATACAATATAAATATAATCACACAACAATTGTTTTAATAATGGCATTTCTGGAACGGATTATGGTTCATTCAAATGAGGCACTATAATTTGTTGTATAATATAATACTAGCTTAGTATGTTATTTAATTAAAGGCCGATTTATTGCAATTGTACATACTTAATACACTGACCAAATATAATTTTAATTTCTATATGATTTATTTTTCAAAATAGGAGTCAGGAAATATGTATGATTGATTTTGTAGCGTCAATATGTAATTTTTTAATGGTTATATGTGCAACTTCATTATTAGTTGCATTAGGTACAGTAGGTATTACATTTTTAGAAATGAAATTACAAATCGCTTCACAAATGTTTGGGAGAAGTCTTGGATCAATAAAAAATATTAGCAGGAAAGTTATTTTACAAATCAAGCGCTTACGCTAAGGAATAATCAAAATACAAAATATTGTTATTTATTTTACATACCTATCTACAATGCCTAGACTTTACCGTAATTTAAAAGCAATACAATTCTACATAAATAAATATATATTATGTACTTATATTCATTAAAAATGTGATAAGCTCATTCGATTTTTGCACCTATTGAATTATTATTATTTATCCTAACTGGCATTATAACACGATGGAATATTTTTATTTATGTGAAATAACACAAACATCCTTTGATTGGATAATGTAGTAAGTTAATTATATAATACGTGGAACGTTTATCGTGAATCATAAACATTTGTAATTACTTTATTCCCTCTGTTTAGTTACGATACAGAAAGGTAACCAGTAAGTTGGTTCAGATAGTCTTATTTGTAAAATCTATAAATAAACCATAGTTAGAATTGTTTTTCTTGCTTCTTAGATCTTAACCATTTAGCTTAATGTTTTTATTTAAACAAATCTATAAGGACTGTGATAAAATA